>JAQIWN010002563.1:0-15420 GCA_034699025.1 Entomobrya cf. arborea Gr-Col-00668 | reverse complement strand
TTTAATCTCAGAGAGTTAACAGGGGTCGAATCCTACAAGTTGCATTTGGTTGCAAAAGTTGCATTCTGTTATCTCTGATGATGATGACGAGAGACGATGTGATGGAAATTTACGGAAGGTATGTAACGTAACGTGAGGGGATGTTGTTGGTTTTGGTTTAGGCTACCATAAAATACAACTAGATGGAGAATGAAATAGAAGGTGCTCATTACCATCATTACATTTGCATAATATAATGATAATTTAACCACAAAGCAGCATTTGCTTACTGTAAACATACCGAAAGTAAATTTAATAAAAAATATGCTTGATTATATACTTTTTCTTACATTTTTCTCATCTTTCGATACTCCTCCTTTTACAATTTATTTTTGTAAGTTTGCCAACAAAATTCTCTGGCATAAAATTACCACCTATCAATATGGTTTAAGGTTAGTCATAAAATTGCAAAAAAATGTATGCAATTTTTTTTGAGAGAGAGGGAAAAAACATCAAACAAGTGTTTGGGCTGCTGACGTGTAGGATGGGATGTTGATGGGACCTGTTATTGTTGAATTGTCTCTCATCTTCATCATTCCATTGTTTAGTTGAGGTTGGTAGCAAAGTAGTTGGAGCTACCACACATACACCAAACACGTATATAACAATAGCTCGATCATCATAATAGTTTTTATATGGTTAAGCTCGTCACATAACATAACATACTTCACTTTCCGAAGAAAAAAGGACATTCACTCATTTTCATGATCCCTACCACCACCACCGAGACACAAAGTTTTACTTGTGTAGCTTGGGTTTTTATTTAAAAACACCATCAATCTCATTTGCATATTATCTCATTTCTCTTTCTCCTTCTTTTCCTACCAACCAGTAAATCATACCAAATTTAATGCGGTAAAACATGACTGTGGTCAGGAACTGTAAAAAGGTAGTGTACAAAATGAGGTTCTTATCAGAAAAAACGTTGACTATTCAAGAAAATTTTCTTTTCACTATGAAAAAAAACCAATCTTATTGTCCATTGCAACGTATAAACTCTTTCGGGTTTTACGGTTTTGAATGATCACATGAATAAATATTCTTACCACCAAAAATCTTGCTTAGGCAGAGCAACAATCAACTTTTCAGACTGTGTATCAAATTTCAAATTGCCAATTAAACTGTTAATGGGACTAAATTATTAAACTAGTATTATGCAAGCATGTATGATGGTGGTAACATGATGGCGTAGTAAACAGTATCTGGAGGGAAATGAAAGGCAATAAATCTTCTAATCCTCTTTTTTACACACAGATAAAATGAAACAATGTGCTTTGTCATAAGCATTGTTAAGATGCATGTAAATAGTTGACAAGCAAGGCTTAAACTTTCATTTTACATGTGGTAAGGTAAAAGAAGACAGTTTAGTTCCGTATATTGTTGACGAAAAATTGATGATACATTTTGCACAAGATCAACAATACCTCATTGTAGTGATTTGATTTGGTAAATGTAAAAAGCCTCAAGCTCTAAGTCAGTCCTTACACACATACAAGATAAATTCTCTGGTTTTACATCCCGTATAAAGGTAACCAGATTTATCTGATGAAAGAGTTGGCTTTTATCTCGATTATCAAGAGTAAAAAAACTGACACCAACAACAGATGGTTGTACTGACATTGTTGAAGGGAAGGGAATTCTGCAGTATTTTTGCAGCTATTACGCAGTTCTTTTATCATTCATTGTTGTTTTGTAGTACTGCTGCTGAGATTGGTTATGTCAATAATATTGGTTTGAGGTTTTAGCAATGTTGTGTGATAAGTTATAATGTAATATTCATTGATTTTAAAGAAAAATTAACAATACATAACAGCTTTTGCAAGACAAATGTAATCGAATGCAATCAAATCATAATTCAGGTTTCACAGGTACAAATTTTTAAAAACCGTTTGTATTTCTCGTATTAAAAATACATCATATATCATATATTAAGCTGTATAATAACAAATATTGAAAGTAACTCTTCATCCCTTAGCATAGGAGTTCACAATAACAAACGACTTTTTTTCTCTGGATCAGAAAGTCAATTTTACCTGTTCGGTTGGTTATTAGCAATTGGCATGAGTGAAGGAAAATAGTTTGCACTTGCACTAGTCACGAAAAATGATATGCCGATAGGAGGAAGGGATGAAAATATTTTCAATGTTGTAGTTGTTAAAATTTGCAAGGAAAAAACTAGCAAGCAAGTTTTCATATAATTATATTTTTCTGCAGCAACACCACCTATAGCGGGTTTTTTGGGCATACGCCTCGGGCTTCGGTCGGTTGGGTAAAATGATCTGACATTAAATTGTAACGTTTCACTTTGTGTCACGTCACGTCAGTTTTTTGTTTTTTCAATACTGCTTTGAAATCAGCAAACGAAGATTTTAAATAAAAAGTTTTATTATAGGGGAAAGAGATTTTCTACCGGTGCGGTGTGTGTCTGCCTGCCTACACATCTTTCACATAACAATTTAGGCGCAAAAATCATGTGTGCTTCGCGTGCACATTCCTCAGAAAAAACTTCCGAATAATAGATTATTGTAAAACGGTAAAAATTTCAAAAAAAATAGTTATGCGAAAATGTAGATACTTCAAATCTTCACGGTCGTCGTACGTAACTCATTTTTGCTAAACACAATGATATCGGTATATTCAACATTGTAATGTTTTGAGAAAACTGGTAGAAATGTGAACCTTATCCCTCTGCCGAAGTACTGTAAATTATAATGTATTTCTTTTTACTATAACTTTAACTTATGCATGAATTTGTCAGATGGAATATTCATCAAAAATCAATCATCGAGATCATTACTGGTCATGGTCTACAGCTAACGGCAGACGACAAATAGAGCTGAAGTTTTGTCTAATCCACTTATCATGTTATTTTGCAATTTGTCTATGTTCGCAAGTAATTAGACAAGTTAGAGTGTTCGCCGACAAACACACAAGCAATGTAAATTATTAAATGTACAAAACAAAATAAACACGAGCTTTACCACACAATACAAATTGTCCTTGACATGTGTAGGAGTTAGAAATACAAACATAGTGATTTATTTACACTAGTTGATTATATTATGAATTATCTTACCATTTGAGTCAGTCAGCTTGTAAACTGGCACATCAAACTTTGTGAGAAAGGCTGGCACCCTTGCGGCTGCAACTTGACCCATCGACGTTAGCGTCATGGCACACTCTTTCCCTTCTTGGTTTAAAAGTGTAAACCAACCTGAAATGGAAATAAAAAAAAATCATTATTGTTTCAAAGAATTATTATTACAATTACATGGTTTTTACATCAAGCTTCTTTACACATAATGTATTATGTCGTAGTCGCGGTGGTGGCTTAAAAAACAAATAGTAAATAATCGACGAAACCTTCAAAAAAATTATTTACGAATTTACTTTGAGAGGCTCTGCTATTTTTGCATTTTATATGATATGATTATTATCCTCGTCTAAAAATCAAAAAGAGCATTAACACGAATAACCTTGACTTGACGGGTGTACAAAGAAAACCTACTCTTCTCTCCTGTTATACATTTACATAAAAAAAAGCTGAATGCACCTGTGCTCCAAGCAAGATCCCTTTTTGCAGACATTTTTTACACCTTTTTGCCTTTTGCGTTTTTTATTTTGCAGGTAATAACCATCAAGATTTATATATAAGTCTAAGAAGATGTATATAAATGTGAATTCACTTGTTTTAAGCATGCACACTTGTTATTAGAAAACAGTGTTTTGAATTGAATTTACGAATATATTAAAGCACCATTGTTATTTGTGTGTCTTCGGATTCGTTGTTTTATCAACTTGTTTTTATGTATGAATAGGAATAATGCTAGGTTTAGTGACATGACATGTGTGATAACATCCAGTTAGAGATGCACAAAAAAATACATTATAATCTGACAATCTAAATAGAAGATTGAGGCAGATGTTCTTTGTTAAAACGAAATCATACATAAAATCAAGACTAGTAGTTATTCCATTTAACAATCCTATCACCATCATCAGCAGCAGAAAAATTCAATCACAGTTTTAGACTGTGATTTTCTAAGATTCCTTGCACATAGTATTATGCGTACATAAATTAATATTAAGATGCTACGTTCTCTGAATACATATTGTTAGTTTAAAAGGGAATAAAATATTTCGGCAATCGTTTGAATTTGCAAAATAGTCTTAGCAAAATCGGTCAATAAAGCAAAAGCTAATCAACCGCATAAATAAATAGCTTCTTGTGGCGTTCAAAAAATGAAGAATTCAAATTGTGGATTGAGCAAGTGGGCCAGCCAGAGGCCATCCCTTCATAGTACTAAAAGTGAGGTGATGATGAAATGTTGGGACTTTTCAGTTTAGCACATAATATGAAATATTATCAGATCAATAAAATCGTATAATTTTACATCATCTTTCGATAAAACAATTCTCTGGTTGATGGATTCGGCTTTAACGTTAAGCCTCATAAGATTATATACAATTTGCTAATTACGAAACCTTGTATGTCAAATCCTTGGCCTTGTGTAAACCTGTTGTTAGCTGCTGACTTATAGATTACCAAGTTATTTGATAAACTACATTAAACTCTTTGAAACAGAGAAAAGCGAAATGGTTTTTTCATTTTACTGTAAAAACCAAATAACAAAGAATAAAATAAATAGTTATTGTGGATTTGATATGATATCGACTTTTTGTTGAAGAACAAACTGAAAATGTGCTCTTGTTTTTTATCTTGCAACCTCAATTCTAAAACCAAAATATTTGAGATTATGGCAAATATGTGAAGATTCAAATCTTTGAATTATCATTATCAGTGAGGAATTTACTACGCTTCATACTCTTTTTATATTTGTTAAAATCACTTTTAATTTTTGTTTTAGCTACTCACAAAAGGTAAGATATTCATACACATTACAAAGTGAACAAAAAATCAAGGTAAACTTATCAAAAATTGTATTTATCGTGTCATACGTAAGAATTTGTTATATAACTATGTACTCAGTAAATAGTATATTATTGATTTACGAGTACATTGTAACATGTTCCAGGACAATAAAACTTACTTTTTACTGATTTGTTATGTATTGACCAAGTTAATTTGTAATTTTCAAATGTCAATACTCGTATATGGTAGTAAACTCGTACGTGACGCGTAACGTAATAAGCGTGTCTGGAATTTTTTATCACAAGCTTGTTAAATTTGTACAAAGATAGAAAAAACTGCACATCATTTCAAATTCACACATTGTCTGTAGCTTTGTAGTTGCTTTTAAAAGATTAAAACCCATTGGCCATTGTACGCGTTCACCAAGACGTTAGGTACCTAAAAGCTACAAATTGCACAATTGGCCATTTTGCATGGGCAATATAAGCATCAGGACCAGGACAAACTTGTTGTAAATACTATAGACAGTTGAAATTATTAGCGCAGTAGTGACGAGCTATTCTGACATTTGATTTATGGCGGACAATAAAAGTTTGAACATGTCATTTTGGCTGGAATAATACTGGACACCAGCTATATTTTAAACTGCTACGAAATTATTATTTGTGCTTCGTGAGTCGAGTAGTTGCTCATTCAATTTTTGAATGAACGAATAGTGTAAACGCATGAAAGAATTTTATGTATCCCTTTAACCATTTAATAGTCCGTATGTCGGGCAGATAATAGCATTGTTTTAGTCTTAAGTAACATTGTTAACATTTTTATAAATATTTTCCCCATCCCTATATAATCACTTTGGTTAAAACAGCAAGGAAAATTTTGTAAACAAAAGTGTTTAACATTAAATGACAAAAAGAAACATTTTTGGAAAGTATTTACGATACTGGAGGACATTCTTTTGAAACATTTTCTGCTGTCACGAGATGAAATTACGACAAAAAAAGGCTACAACGACTAATGACTAAAACAGCATTTTTTTCTGCGAAATGGTAAGGCACATGAATGCAAAACCATCACATCGTCATTATTTTCATGTTAAGTCGATCAAAAGGGAGAACACGGAAACACAAACAACAACAAAAAAAACTAACCAAAAAGGAATACTTTATATAAAAGGGCAATTTAAAAAAGATCATCACATTTAGTTCACTAGAATAATCTTTCTAAGACTAAAAATGCGTTTTGTATTTAAAAAATCAGATTAAATTTATTCATGTTGTGATTAAGTTGAGATTGTCCATTTCTCTTTTTTAGCGTGCAATTTTTTCTCTCCTTTTTTAATCTCTAAAAGAAAAGTGTAACAAAAGATTTTTGACCTTTCTTATTCGTAAAATAGTAGAGTTTGTTTGTACTCAACGTTTAATTTTCTTAAATTAGTGGTAAAAATTTCTTTTAAATATGTGCTGCACGTTTCCCTTTAATTTCTTCCTCTAAAAAAATCTCGGAATTTTTCATGATGACTAAAAACAATTTCATGCCTTGTAATGGTATCGATCGTGCTTTTAAAAATTACTGTTATTGTTTGTTTTCTGTACTGTTTAAGTCTACTACTAATAATCGAACACAGATTACAATCTTAAAATTCACATTAACAATTTTATCATTATTGTCCCGCAATAGAATGACATGACAAGCTTTTGCAAAAAAATAATCTGTTTTACTTTTGAAAACAACTTTAATCGTAAAAGCATAAATATTTGCATTTATTGTCTAGTTCATGGACATACCTTGCAAAAATAAAAACATTAATGTCATTCATCTAGTTAAGAATGATTACTCCAATTACAGCATCATATATTTTATTAAATTATAGGTGTACTGCAGTACATCATCATGCTGCATCACTGTCGTGTGTCATCATAATCAAATATATTGATATATACGTTGTAGAAGCATCTAGCAAGACTCTTATACAATCAAGAGATAAATATATGATAAAAACAGTGCAGTGAACTTTTAAATCATGATAAATGACTACACTAAACTTGCAGCCTATTGTTTAGCTAAACTTGAATCATTTTTAGAATCGTCAACATTGCCAGATTATTATTATTACTGTGCGTGGACACGTTTAAAGCATAGTCGTGTCACATAATTTACAAATTTATTTGTGTTTCGGTGGTATAATCATAAATAGGCATATATAGGCACTCCCCACGTCTTCACTTGCAGCCATTAAAAAACGATGACTAACACTATGCACTTCAAATTGTCTAGTGTACTGTATTTTTAAAAGAATATTGCATGTGGTACATAACATATCACTTGTGATTTTGATTTTTTTTTGTGTGTCTGAGCACAACAAGTGCCATATAAGTTAAAGTACGCCCGGAGGTAAAAGGTAGATAATCGTTACGACATCGGTTAAAATGATGACCGATTCTACTATTCTACCCCATCGTTGTATCTTCATTCCAGAAACTAACGAAAATGTCTAAAGATGCTCGCATAACATAATCATATGATACAGTACTTGCACTTGACGAATATACAAAATGGCTACTCTTCTAAGTTATCTCTTTAAAAGTGATATAATATGAGGTTTCAACAATGTAAAACAAACCGAAACAAAACGCAAGCCAACTTTTGATCGGCAGCCGGCATCACGTTATGTAACTACCTTCATATTTCATGCTTCATTACAACAAAATTGGAGAAGAGATTCCTAATTTTTGCATATTTGCATGCAAAATCTGTCTACAGCTAACAAACAAGCGCTGCTGTCTACTAGCCAGCCCTGTCGATTGGCATAGCATGGCATGTAGCATGATTACTTCAGTTTACTCCACCGATGATGTCTTTTTGACGAAAAAGCTAGTCAGATCACATCAACAGCAACTTTTAAATTTGTTTGCAGCATAAAAAGGTTTTCTGTTTATAAAATGGCATGGAAGTTTTATACCCACATATTTTTTTCTAAACCATTTATTAAACGGTTGGCAACAATACATCACCGACCCCCACTCCTTTCCTTACACCTTAAGCCGTTTTTATCTTCTTTTATTATGGCTATACATGAAAATAACTTTACACTGACAAAAACATGACTGACTGTGCTGATGATGTTGTTAAGATATTTTCTAGTGTATTTTGTTTCACAGATCCATTCAGAAATTTAAAAAAAACTTACCCAAACATATACACTTACAGTTTTTAAGTTTTATTTTATTTTATTAAATTTTGTTGCACCTTTTACTTTAGCAGGTATGCATGAACCTTGAACGTGGACTTAATCTTTTCTTCGAGAAGAAGTTTACGAGCGTATTTTTTATACTACTTGCCTACTTGTATGTTCATACCATTTCAGCTATACTTTTTGTACTACAAAAGATTTTCATAATCCAATGCTTTAATTCACACACGCAAGCTTACAAAGTTTATGTAATATAAAAAGTTATCATAATAATCCTGTAACTTATGGTGAGTTATATCCATTGCATATTTCTTATCCTATGCCTTAATCTCTCTTCTGGAGCTTACATTATATTGTATATGCATTGTTATACCACTGCCTTTATATTTATGACACTAAATGTGAACTTTAAAATTTCACCTGCTTTTTTACGTACCACTTACAATTCTACCAAACTACGTTTTAACTTTGTTGAAAACACCATGAAAATCTCATTATCTTATTACAATAAGGTCACAGAGAAAACAACAGAAAAAATTGCGAAGGCGGAAGCTTCACCCCTGTCATCATCATATCATCTTTACTTTTGGACTCTGCAAAACTTGCCATGTATTTTTTAAGTCTTAACATCAACATCATAATAACCGTAGGGTGAGGATTAAGTAAACATCCTTGCTCCAAAAAACTTCTGCTTCATATTATTAGCTCAGTGAGCACTAGACTATATTGCTGGTTCACAGCCAGGCAGACAAAAACTGTTACAGATCTTAATCATCGCCCCATGAAGCTATAAACGTAAATACACACACTTTTGGAGAGATGGCCAAGATTCCTTCATCAAATAAAAAATGTACATGGTAATCATAATCATATCTTCATCATATCTTAAAAATTTAAAAAAGATGATCATGATGTGCGTTACCAACATTTCGCCAATTAGGAATATATCAGCTTATTATGGTGGAAGGACTTGATTTTGAAAATGGTTGTGTTATTACACCGAGTTTGATGCATGGCAAGCAATTGCAAATTACATGAGCACATTCACACACACCGTGTGGTACAATATGACGTCACCTTATAAGTACAAAAATGGATATAAAACCACTACTTAAAAGACCTTTTCACAACTGGTAGTCCATTAGTGCACTATTATTAACATTACTGTTCCGTTCCTTCTTGATTACTGCAAATATGTGTATGGCCCTCCTTTTTCAATTAGACCTACATGGAAGAACGAGGACTTATACAAAATTGTTTGAAAAAAATCAAGATGATGATGCTATCCGAGAAGTGGCTACCAATTTTTTAGTTGGAATATTTGCATTTTTGTTGGCAAACATATATCACGTTCTCAAATAGGTACAGAAGATGCTTAAAGGAGTAGGACACACTGTTATTTGCATAAAATGACATTTACACCAGCCTTGAAACGTAAAGAAAAATGATTAGTTAAGGATATTTATGACAATTCCATAATGAATTCTGGTATATTGTTGACATGCATAAAGACTTTTAAAAATTAAGTGGCCTTTGCATGCCCTGCTTAAATGGCAGTTGTTGAGTTATGCCAACTGAGCCTCAGAAGGTTTATTTAAAGGCACATAAAAGACGAATGAATGAAAGAAGGACTATTTATCAGAAAGAGAGCAATTTGTGGGAGTACCAGTAAAACTCTGACTCTATGTGTAAAATGAGTACACATAGTATTAATCGTTTGTGCATTTATCAGTGACATGTGAAATTATTGCGGTTGTTCTGCTGCATAACATATTAAACGACTACAGAAAAAAACCATCTATTAATCGGTAAAACTAATTTATAGCAAAAGGGTCATTAATGAAAGTAGCTGTACTATACACCTGACACCAACATGAAACACTGGGAATAAATATACAGCAGCGAAACAGTTTCATTCAGTTTAGCAGCACATCCATTGCATTATTGAAATGCAACTGCATGGCACGAAATAGCATAATAAATCTTCATTATTTCAACGATTTTGCCCATAAAATATCTACCTTCATCGTAGTTCCACCTTATATACACCTGAACTGAACGGAATATTGCTTGCTTTATGTAGCTGTACCTGTACAAAATACACCGGAGTCAAACCGTTGTGTTGGTGGTTAGTTTGCATGTTCCTCTGTTTTCTTTATACTCGCCAATCGGTTTTGATTACAGTAATTACTTTTAGCGTGAGTCAAAAAACCTTCTCTCCTCTTTCTAGGAATTGGAATGCTAATCAAAACAGAAGAAGTCATGACTTTGAGTTTAGTCGGACCATCACGGAGTGCAATGTAGCTCATTCACGTTTCTAGTTTCTAGTATAATAATAATACTTGTGGTAGCGTAGCCGTTACTTTTCAACTTAATTAAACCAACGCCAGCAATTTTTCAAGTTAATGTCATGAATGATATTCCTTTATTGATATAAAAATTCCTGGATAAAAGCTATGGTAAAGAAATGCAGTGTAGTAGTGTATTTAGTACAACTGTAAAACTAGTCTACAAATCATTTGACATTTCATAAAAGCTATAAAAATATTAATGCATATTTTTATGAATTGCTGTAGAAAATGATCTACTGCAATGCAATGCAATACTTGTTTGTCAAATGTGTTTGTGCATTTTATGTGCAAAAAATAAGAACTCCACCATTTATTAGCATGAATCCAATTATTACGGCGGGTTGTTGACTGACGTTTCATCATTAAGTCGTAAATTTTAAGTATGGGGACATCGAATCATCGTAAACATACTTAGGAAGTGATAAGGTATCACAAACAATAAACATTGCAAATGGTAAATTAAAAGCATCAAATTAAATTTATTAAAATAAAGAAAACACCACTAAAACCTCTTTATGAACCATGCAAAAAACAAGTTACATTTATTATTGCGACATTTAAAGCGCATATTGCCAAACTTACATTAAAATGTTAAATGTTCTGGCTATTTATGTGCATTATTATTTTGTTACTGATTGCATTTCTGCTTGTTGACATCCAACATTTTAGTAGGATATATATCAATTTGATTTGAGTAGTTATGATCATGATCATCAAATCGTACTACAAATTTTTATTGACTGAATGGACAAGTTATTCCGTTACGGGGCAAATTACAAATGTAAAACGTATGAAAAAACAAGAAAGCGATGTGGTAGCGAAAAACGTAATACAGATCTCGTTTTATACCTAACAATTAGTGACCTACGGCCATACATAACATTTTACACGTACATACGATTGTTGCACGAGAGTAAACTCTTTCTTTCAAGTTAAAAAATTGTAGTCTATACACCTGCAAGATAGAAATTATGCAATATGGATGATGATGCATACATATATAATCATGTGTGCAAACATATGGCTTCTTTCTTTGATCTACACTATCACTGGTAAATTTCCCCTTGAATGATTACATTATGATCACATTTATAACGATAACAAATGGGCTTGGGACCTCCAGGCCAGAGTAAACGGATTACATGGGAAGTGATACATTGTTGACTGAACTGCTGCTAATTTATATAAAAAGATTAAAGATAAGTGGCGAATGATGTGATGTGGTTACTGAATTTCAATGAAAATTATTTTGGATAAATGGCACTTTGTGCATTGAACTATACAATGCCAAGGCTTGCATCTATTTATTGGAAGTGGTAAATTGGTGTCTATATGTAATTTTACAGGAAACAAAAGCTTCAGGTAAATACAGTAATCAACATTCTTTTGTCTTTTTGAATAAATGGATAGTGCAAAAATCATATTATTGATAACAAAATGGTATGGTCATCGTGAATATTAAGAAACCACAAAAGTAATTAACCTTTTACTTTCTTTTGGCTCAAAGAAACCGAACTAACTTATGCGTAGTAATTTGAGCAAGTACGCACAGCAGGACATATTTTCTGGCTGGGTTGAACTAGTAAATATAAATTTTATTAGTTTTTTCTCTTAAGGTATTCTCTAAATTGTTATAGAACTCGTGTAAAAATACAAAACATGCTGCTTTGTCGTCTGAATTGATTTAAATTTAGATAATAAATTTTTCAAAACGCAATGAACCACATTTTACTACAAGATGCATTACAATGAACAGGGTTATTATCATTGGCTATCCGTTCGCGTGTGTGCTTCAGGTAGGAGTGTTACTTACATCAATTTATTCAAATGTACTATTGACAATGGAATGATTACGTTATGTTTTGTATAATAACCGCACTTGAGAATGTCGCCCAAGGGGATCACAGTTACCGTTTTATATTTTATCAAATCATTTCTGTTATGATTACTAAAAGCAAATAGTAAGGATAAGTGGATTATGTATTTCCGCAGAAGTAATTGATATGTTGATTATGGTTAACAAGCTAAATGATGTGAGGTTGCATGATATGCAGAATTCTCGGTATTTGATGACTTTGTCTGTCAGTGACATTGCAGCATACACTAACCACGCCTGAATTTTTGTTGCGTAAATTACGTCGCCTTTGAAAGGTATGAACTTAATTAAAATTCTTAAATACCTAAGACCTCAAAATCCATCCGCTACTGTCCATAGGTTATTGCTCACTATTTTTAGAATTTAATGAACCATATTTAATTTTAAATTATAAACTAGGATAACTCAACATTCAAATCTCTAAAATATGACGATTTGTTTTTGAAATGACGATACTTCGCAATTATTGACAAAACTGTTCTTTTGGCGTAGCCGGATCTGATATGAAGTATGTCTTTCTATAAGTCTCACATACTTCCATGCAAGTTTACAAACAAACTGACTACAAACAATGAAAAGTGATACACAAACTAAAGTGCGTGAACAGCGCATAAAAAATACCACCTGCAGGTTAAGCTTAAAAAATATGCTACTAACTTTAATTGATCGATTTAATATAGATATGTTCGAAAATCCTTTGCAAAAGTTCTTGCACAAGAACTTTGAGTTTTGTGGGGCAACACATGAATCAAATCATCAAAGTCAACATGACGTTTTATTCATGTGAAAATTCTCAAGTAATCACTTCCTTACGCAAAATATAAACGCATTTTTTGGGTTATGACTGAGATATTTTGAAACCACAAAGAGAACACTTTTGAGAATCAAATCGACATTAAAAGTATAATTTGGGTTTTAACTGTGAGGGCTTTCATTAGTAACCTGATATGAGTGAGTATTATCTTATAGCACATGACATGACGCAAAAAACCAAAAGTCGAACTTTAAAAAGCAGGTTTTGGTTTAAGTCATTCTTTCGTATTGCTTAATTTCACTATTACTGTCGTGCACGAGAACAAGCAAGTCTTTAGTATTAGTATTCCACGCAACAACTGCAATTTTTATCAAATTTTCTTTTCCGCCGTCCTTCGTTTTGACTTTTTGTAAAAAAAATACTTAGATGACAAAAGACGTTGTGAGATATACCATGACATGTCATATATATTAGCAAAGTCATACAACAGAGAGTGAGTAAACTAATTGTACATCAAGTTAATAAAGAAACTGAACATGATGATGGGAGACTTAATTAACTGTGACATGTACAATGCACATAATGCAACTATTAAACTTAATTCAATGGGTAGTGCATATTACGTTACATACTCTGTATTATTTAGTCATTAAAAACCTTTTGACGGAATGCATACAACATTTTTCACAACTTCACGACTTGATTTCAACATAGCAAAACACGTAAGCAAGCAACTACATTCACGATTTATTGGAAACTATCGTTTTTCTAAAAAAGACCGCTTTTTGAGAACAAACTTATTTTAAATTTAAATATAAATTAAAATTGACTCATTCAACTTTTAGCTTTGTGCTAATGCTATGAAGGGCAATAAAGGAATAGCTGTTTGAAGAATTCTTTGCAAAAAATGCTTTAATCATTTAAGATACCATAAAATTACGCACTTATGTAAATACATGGGTATAGTAAAACATTTAGCAATAAACATAAACACGGCAAATCAACCCATGATGATGACTTTAAACAACTCATGAGGTAGGACAAAAACGT
The DNA here is from genome assembly GCA_034699025.1 of Entomobrya cf. arborea Gr-Col-00668. Taxonomy (NCBI): domain Eukaryota; kingdom Metazoa; phylum Arthropoda; class Collembola; order Entomobryomorpha; family Entomobryidae; genus Entomobrya; species Entomobrya cf. arborea Gr-Col-00668. Next base: position 1,284 of record JAQIWN010002563.1, on the reverse strand, counting down.
TAATAGTTTTATTTACTCATTATCATAGATTGGGTAAACAAAGCATTGTGTTATCAGAAAAAAGGCACGATTTCATACCATATTATTTAGGTAAATGCCAATATTAAGTGTTTAGTTAGGTATATTGGGTGGGGAGTATGCCAGCTTAGTATTGGAACCTCTTGATTCCAATGGCAAAGATGATTTTTTTGTGTCTTGGACAGTTATTGTTTTATTTTTATTCATTATCTGTTTATGATGTATCATAAGATTGTATGATTACTTACTTCGCATTAAAATCATTATACTATTAAACGCGTGATCTTGAAATGGAGTGTGCGTAACATGACAATGTTGAGGCTACTGACTACCGCCGACCAATGTCTCAAAATCTGTGTGGCCAATGATCATTATTTTTACGAGCAATATTATTCCCTTCTGGCAAAATGTATATCACCTTATCCACGCCTAATTAACCACGCTGATAATATAAAAACCAGTAAGACGGAAGGAAAAGCAGTAAATCGACTGAATGACCATGAGCAGCGAAAAACTTTTTGTTCTTTGATAATGACTGGCAAGAAGAGTGTTCTTTATGACAAACTCCATCACGTCCTGCAGCCAAGCCAGATTGTTGCCTGAACCATTATGATTATTTGCTATTACAATCACCGATCAGTTGATGAAGTTTTGATATTGCTAATCTCTGCAACACACCACTTGCACCTCCAAAAATTGATCAAGTTACTACCGCATGCCATGCCAGTTAATAAATTGCTTCATGCTATATAAACAATACAATACGCAAAATGTTTTGTAATCAAAATACAATGAATATACATGAAGTAGACCATTCATACCGTTCACTCTGCAATCTCAAACCCAGTCATTCATTAAAGCTTAAATTACTTCATTAAAAATCGATAGTCCTTTTCAATCAAGATATATTTTAAAGATAATGATATTATCGAGAGATGTAAGTATTCAATAAAAACAATAGATTGAGAAACACGTCAAGATCAGGTATGCCTATTATTATACCTAGAAAAAACGCAAGGAAATAGTCTAGCCTTGTGATGCGAGTTGCGGTTAGTTCAAGACTGAACGTCGATGGTGATGATCATCATCACAGCAGCAGTGCTATTTGAGACCCCTTCCAAAAAAAACCTTTGACCTCGAATACCCTGTAATTAATTTATGAAAAAGCAATTTATGATTTCGTAAAACTGAATAAACCCGCTGTAAAAGCGATCATAAGGACGTAGCTGAAATGATCCAAAAGAATATAATGATGACGACTTTAAA
>JAQIWN010002562.1:0-15423 GCA_034699025.1 Entomobrya cf. arborea Gr-Col-00668 | reverse complement strand
TCCACAAATTATATTTACAAATTTGTAATTACAAATAAATGGTTTAGTCTGCAGCATTAGCATTAAAATGATTCTATCTTTGATAAATAATACTAGTTAGATACTGCATCAAGGTAAAAGAGCCATGTCAAAAAACTCATCATACTCATCATCCATCATCATATATATATGTCCATTCATTACATGCTCTGGAATTAGGTTGCGTTACTAACGAACAAGGACAATGAGAATACTTTCTCTGACGGAAGTTTTTCTCAGAATCTGGAATAAGTAACCACTTTTCAGTAAGCTCTGCTGGTTTGGGAGAGAAGATTCTTTAGCATCTAGTAAAATATTACCTTAGTTTTCAGGTCTAAGTTTTACCTACGCCTGATGTCCAGAGTGATTATGAGTAGTCATAACTTACAAATAAAATGGGAACTTTACTGGCGATTGAATATTCTGGTCCTTATTTCGATCATCTACTGCTTAGCACAGCTTTCACCTGCATCAGGGTTTAGATCAGGAACTCTCTTGTTAAGAAAGAGAAGAGGCGGAGGAGAATATCAAGTCAGATCAAAGAATTGCTCCGGTGTTTTCATTAAATCTTCGGTAGACATTGATTATGAATGTGCCTGCATCACTGGAGTGTAAGTGATAAAGGGTTTTATATGATCAAATACATAAAGCATGCGCACTATTAATAATAATATAATGTGTTCTCAGAGTTTTTAGCGTTCACAGTTTTGCATAATTGAAAATTACATACATAAAACTTTCCAGGTGGGGTTTTTATGAGGAATTTTGTGGTGAGCCAGCAATGTTCATTGGAGGGAACGACTATTGTTTTAGCTTGAATGGCTTTAACGTACATACCAAACCCACTATTTACTAATTACACATGAATCCAAATCCAGTGAAATTCTAATTTACATTTTATCTTTAGAAATTAGCCCAAGCCGCACTCATTGGAAGTTACAGAGATGTTTTTGAACCTTCCATTAGTCATTTCCAAAAGCCAAATTTTATTCAAATGACAACCACAATTACAGATAGTGAATACCATGAGTATAATCGCTTAGAAGTGGACGCCCTTGGTTCATGGATTACTGTGACTAATCAGAAATGGACATTGTTTGGAGATGCTGGAGAAAGTATTTGCTTACAACCTACCGCTGCCGGTGAAAGGGTGATTTGTACTTACAATATTCGCTTGCAAGAAACTGTTGAAAGTCTGAATTGGAACTCTATTATTCACGTACAAAAGGGATGTCATTCCAATACAACAGTGAAAGCTGATGCTTGCTATCCTTTGCAGGGACCCAACGGTACAGACAAATAAAAAACCGGAAACTGAATAAAAGTAATGGAAAAGTTTCTTAATAAATTTTATATTTAGATAAAGCAAGTTGCCCACCACCAATAACAGAACCTTGTCCAGATCCAGAGGATGGAAATACCACAAACTCTCACAACCCATCTTGTGACCCCCCGCCGGAACCAACGACCACTCTTCCAACAACCACAACAACCACACTCCCGACTTCCACAACACCTAAACCTCTTTGTGGTGACATAACAAGGGAACTTGTCAAACGCTACTGGTTGGACCCTGCCAATAATGAGTGTGCTAAATCTCTCAACGAAGCAATTCTTACAGATCAACTACGAAGATTTGCTACAACAAGATTTGATTATCTATTTGAATCACGATTACAGTCTTTAGATCAAATGACTCAAATTGTGACGCATTCAAGGGATATAATCAAAAAGACATGTAGTAATGAGTATGTTCCAGCGGAATTTTTTGATGTGGCTACCGACGCATTTTTGATGTTTGTCAAGGAAGATTTCTTCTACGGAGTTGAGGGAGTAGATCCAATTAGTTTTGAGAGGGTTATGAACAGCTTGAAAAAATGTTGGAAAAGGGCAAAGCTATTTGTTTACGAGACAAAACCTTTGGGATGTGACTTAAGACAGGTATAAAATGGCACTCTCATGTTTCCCCATAACTAAATTTATCCATCGACAATGCTTGTTATAAAATGTAATTTACATTTGAAGATTACTGGAACACTAATATTACCCAAGGAGAAAATTGAAGTTACTGTTCCAGAAAACATGAAATCAAAGCATTTTGAGCCACTGATTGAGTCTGCTTGGAAAATGTTTCTGAATGCCCATTCATATTGCTACGAAGATTTCCAGATTCCTAATGATCATCATCATTTTTCCGTCCTTTTCCTTGAGCTATTCAGCAAAGCGATTTATGAAAAATGGATTGACCCTCTGTCTAATAAAGAGCTGTACAAATTCATTGTTCCCAAATTCGGTGTAATGAAAGAAATTATGGAAAACATGGACTATTGTGTGGCAGCCACTGGTCAAGTCTCGTTGTGCCCTGTTTGGATGACAAGATCTAATCCCGAAGCAAAGTCACTTGTCGACCCAACAAATCCTCCAGACTCTTCACGTATTCCAAGGTAAATATGTACATCATTTTGAACAATGAATTTGATAACGTGTCACGTAGAGCATTAACTGATGATAGTTAACATAATTTTGATTAATTTTCTTTTTAGCGGCGACAGTGGTAGCGCTTCCCACCGTAGAAAGAAGCGATCTACCTGGGTACGAGGAATATACTCGGAACGAATGAACATTTGGGATGGAGATGCATATTGCGTACAGAACATGGTGGACCCCTCACGACTTGGATTAGCTACCTGCTCCGAAGCATTCTGATTTTATCAGGAGCCAAACTAAAAATGTCATTGTTTGATCGATGCAAATTTAATTAAATGAATCTATTTTATTACCAAGCTTGAGCCTGCATGTGGGATATGTTTTACATTGTAGATGGGTATGCATTTTTACACGATGAGGAATATAAAATATTGAAACTTTCCCGTGCTGTGGCTTCCTCGTTTATCCCATATAGCTTTGTCTTCTTAAAAGTTCAGAGATATGAACTAGATAGAAAACTATTTGATCATAAGTTTCATGTAAAACTTTCCATATTCATCTAAACGCTACTAGAAAAGGAGAAAATTCAATTAACACAATCTTTTACAAAACTTTGGTGCTTAAACCGAGTTAAGTATTAAACTCCTCGAAAAGTACTTAGCACGTACAAAATAATATAATAATTACACAGTGAACTTTTTTACTTGAAAAATTATGGCAGAAGCAGACCAAGAGCCAAAGAAAGATGAAGGGGAAAACGAAAAAAGAATTGGGACCTATCCACTTATACGTGTTAGAAAGTTTTCTTTACTCAGTAACATAAAAATGCAATCTGGAGAAAGTTGAGTAATAAAAGTAGAAGTTACTGATTCAAACTATGATTCCTTTTTTATTGTTTAGATGACAGATTTGCCTGCAGAAACGAAGCCTGAAATAGTGGATTTAATTGCGACGACTGTAGAGCGAAATGTTGCAGATGTGCAGGTATGTATTTCCATGAAATATATTTTCAAGAGTGTATGATGGGTTTCATTTTATCGCTAATGTGGATCCGCTTGTGACTATTTATGTTCTTCATACGTCTATTTTTCTTTGATATTTTCTTTCCTATCCTGACATCCAGAATGCTTGTAAACTGATCAAAGAACATTTGGATAAAACGTATGGGTCATCATGGAACGTGATTATTGGAGAAGCCTTTGGTTTCGAAATAAGCTACTTAAAACGCCATCTCTTATACATGTTTACACTGGGAACTTTGGGCGTGCTGGTTTGGAAGTGTGGATAATATTATTTTGAGCCATTACGAGCATGAGTTCTGTATATAAATCATTTTATGCACATTATGACAATAAAGGAATAATGACAATCCTCAAAAATGGAATGAATGCGTATAATTCCCGATTAGCTAAACATTTTTTTTCTTCAGGTAATAATAAAGTTATGCTTTTATTACAGGCAATATTAGACTGTGACAAACGCCTGAGACAACAACAAGAATAAATACACAAATATTGAACTAAATAGGTTTTACATCACGGGTATTTTATAAAGAGTTCATTATAACACTTTCAATTAAATGCTTGCATCAATCATTCCTCCTTGTAATATCATCAATATTTATGTTTTTAACGTAATTTTATATACTTTACAATTACTCAAATAAACAACGGAATGTTTTAAAAGAATCTACAAAATGATGTGTACATACGTCAGAATACAATTAATACATATTCAAAATTTCACTCAACTGGACTCGTACAAATTTTATTCCACATTTCACAACCTGTTTTAAATGTAATTTTAAAAGAATTCGGCAATTTCGACGTATCAATAAAAACAACGAATTGGTACTTTTACGCCTGATTTTGATATATGTATAAACTGTGTAATCTTATCCTCTATACTTATAAATTAGTCTGCTTTCCCGTTGTAAAGAAATGACTGTTGATTCATTCAGACTTGTGTTTCTTCTTTACATTTACAGAAAAGACATAAGACAATTAAAGCATATTGAGAGCTAGATACTGTTGGCTATAATGACAATTTATATCAGGTATTCATAAATATAGTTGTTTGATGTGTGCTCCCACATGCTGCAATGAAGTCCGAATAGCTCAAATTTAAAGTAATAGTGATTTTTTTACCTAATAACTAAATTATGCAATCTCTATCTCCCAATCTTCTGAAATGAGCACTCCTGGTTTCCTTATCACAAGTACTGAATCTCCCTCGTATTCTAGAGAAGCTTCACCCACAGCTGAAAAATACAAATTGTATCAGAAAATTAGGTTTTGCACTTACAATTTTTATACATTTCAATCTTCGAATTATGCTTACATTTACTGCGAACTTGTATGCTGCTTGGTTTCTTATTCAATCCAATCAAGACAACTCGCTCTACCCATTCCGGTGTACTGAAGGGAGAATTTTGATTGACGAGTCTGAAAAAATTTGCAACAAGATATTTATATAAAAAGATTACAAGAAATCACAAGGAAAATATTTGTATTGTCATTTGTTTTAAAACTGACTTCGACGTTAAACGCCCATTCTTGTACTCCAGTTGACAAAGGATGAACTCGCCTTCACGGTACTCAAACGACTCGTTATCATCCGTATACAATTTTCCAGACGCCTGGCCATTTCCATCCAATGCAACAAACAATGTGTAGGGATCACGTCTCATAAGAATCGATGAACGTCGAATACGTTCCTTAGTGGGGACAATAGTTCCACCTCTTTGAAATACAGGGATCTATAAAATCAAATTTTTGGTTAAACTATCTAACTTTAAAGAAACTCTAAATTAAAATTACAAAGCTATTGGTCACTAACCGAATCTTCTCCTACGTTGATGGTGTGTGTACCAGCATCATACTTTTTGTGACTGTTATAAAAGTCGTACCAAATTCCTTTAGGCAAGTAGACTTGGACAGATGTCGCACCCTTATCCGTGACAGGGTGGACGAGAAGTGCAGGGCCAACCAAATACTGATCTTGTATAGCAAAAGTGTTGACGTCTTCAGGATATTCAAGCCACAAGGGTCTCATTGGGGGCATACCGTTCTTTTCATTCTCGTAGAAAAGTGTGTACCAGAAAGGTAGCAAGGCGTAGCGTTTTCTGACAGCTGAACGGAAAAGTGCCGTGTATTGTTCCCCAAACATCCAAGGTTCTCTTCTCTTTGTTTCAAGATGTGCATGATTTCTCATAAATGGTTGGAAAGAAGCCGCCTGATACCACCTCAACATAAGTTCAGCGTCTGGGTTGTGGAAAAAGCCTCCAATATCTGCTCCGCAATGTGTGAAGCCAGCAATACCTGAACTTAAGCACATAGGAATCGATATTTTGAGATGACCCCAGTCCGCCATGTTGTCTCCTGTCCAAATAGATGCGTATCGTTGTGCACCAACAAAATGAGATCGGGTCAAGATAAAGGGTCTCAATTTGTTCTCTGATCTTTGCAGCAATCCCTCAAAGGTGGACCAAACCTGTGATAGACAAACATCAATTTATTTTCTAAAATGCAAATAAAAACCCTTAAGATTTACAAGTGTTTAATAGCATAGCGAATTATTATTACCTGCATGTATCCATACATGTTGTGGACATGTCTATGCTCCCAATTTCCGTGATGAATCATATCCTTTGGCATTGTTACTTCCGGCCCATTAAATACTGATGGTTCGTTCATGTCGTTCCAAATGTAAGTATCTAAAGTTTGGGCAAATCTTCCCTCTAGATTGAACAAACTAGCCCAATATTCTCGAACTTTGGGATCGAAATAATCTAGGTAAGATGATGACCCTGGCCAACACCAACCCTCATAAATTTTCCCAGTTTTATCATGAACGTAAAGATCCATAGAAGTGGCTTCTTCATGCAAGAAATATCCACCTTCACGCTTTATATGAGGATCGAGAATTGTGACAAGCTTTCGTCCCTTGGTGCTAATATTGTGCATCATGTCAATTGGATTCGGGAATTTGTGGGAATCCCAGGTGAAGTACCTAAATTACCAATAATATTGCGTTACATCACTAATCAAGTATATGGTAATTTTGAATTTCGCAGTTAACATGTTTTAAAAGTAATTACTTTTTGCTGTCAGTATATTCAATGTCCAACCAAATGGAATCGTATGGGATATCATGCCTATCAAAGTTGGCATCGACTGCTAGCACGTCATCTTCATCATTGTAATTCCATCTGCATTGATGAGAAGCAATGGCCCACATTTGAGGGAGTGGTGTAGTACCTGTTAATCTGCCGTACTGGCGAATGACATCAGCAGGCTTTGGCCCCATGAAGAAAAACGTGTCAATGATTCCAGATTCACTCATAAATCGTGTTCTTCCCTCCTTATTTTCTTCAGACCCTATATACAGAAATAGAAAAGAAAAATGCCTAAATTACATAAGTGCTTATGATAACCCATCCGGATAAAAAAGCGTATTCACTTGTTTTTTTCAATGCACTATATAAATTAAGATCACATAGAGTATTAAAGTCAACCAATGTATGTAAATATGTACGAAAAGTCTTTTAAATGTCTTCCATTATTCTTTGTTTTCATTGAGTAATTTATCATGGTGTCACATAGTCCCATTAAGCCGGGTGCGATAACCTTGCTGACCGTTAGACACAAGCTAGCAACAGAGCTCTTGGCAAAGACTATCATCTCTACAAAAAGAAAAAAGACCGATTCCAACCCATATGCATAGCAGAGAATAAAATAACCATAATCCAACCAAACTGATTAAAAAAGAGAGCAGCCAACTGAACTGACCCATAATAAACAAAATATGTAAGCCAAATGATACTAATGGTACCCAAAACTGAAGCGCATCAAAAAATATAGCGTATCATACACAAGCAAAATGAGTAATAATATTTCAAAACTAAAAAGCAACTGCAGCTACACAAAAAGGACTTAAAAACTATATAGGTAGGGAAGTTAGCGTGTAAAAAAGTAATAGATTGGTCACGTTTTTCATTTTGGCACTGAGGTTCATGCCAAGAGTATAATATTTTGAAACGCATAATAGTGGAACAAGTTTACATGGAAGTCAAATAATTATTTTCCAACAATACTAATATGTACTAGCACACACCAACTTTCTTAACAGCTTCAACAAAAACGCTTACCTCCCACTAAATTAACAATGGAATCAACTAATCCACCCTGTGCGACGGCAACGTCAACCCATGTCTCCGCAGCATTCAACCAAAGAACTCCAACAGTTCTTTCAGGGCTATTTAAAAACAATTTTAATTAGTTAAAAAAGTTAGATTGTCGTAAAACACAGAAATTCTTGAATAGGTTACAAAATAGTTAATTAGAAATTACCTGTGAGCAAGTATGTAGGGAACGGCTCCATAAAGGGACATGTAGTTATCAAGCTCATATTCAAATACGTCAAGATTGTACAGTCGAACTGGATCTCCATTTCTACACATTCAAATATGTCAATCATTTTATATTAGGAACACATGCATAGTCAGTCAGCAAAATGTTAAAATTAAGTTAAATTAAGTTTCTTACGTAGTATCTTTCAACATTAAGCTATTTGCATGCTCAGGTAATCCATACAAAGTCTGTGTCAAAGGGAAATCGATATCACAACCAATAGATTCAGGACCTCTGGGTTTACTGTCAGTGTTTCCTCCAAACGACTCTTCCCACATGGACGGTTCTTGGGCTTCATTTGCTGATTCGTCCCCTTCCTTTGGCTCATCATTCCTTTAAAGAAAAATTAGAAGAAACATCAAATCTCTGATACTTCAAGAAATGTGGAAACTGCGTATGATAAATGATATGGACTTACACGTCTGGTTTATTCCGAAGGTGCTCAAATTTAAGTGTACTCCTTCCGTTAAAAACGGCAACTTTCTTACCACCAGATATGAAATCTATTTTCAGGGGGTTCCCATATACATGGGCTTCGGAGGTACCAACAACCAACTTCCAGGAATCATCTCTCTTCTTAACTTCCATTCTTAACGTATAACAAAAAATATGAGCTTACAGAACCTTATTTACGACTAATAAAAATCCGATGCAAAATGGTTTCGAAGAATCAACTTACGGGATCGTTTTGAATTCAGGCAATATGACATGAGGCACTTCAAATCGAGGATGAAGGGGTGCCTCTTCATTCATTTTCACTCGGAATACACCATCCTCGTAGGCAATGACATCAAGGACGAACTTATGGCCGCCATTTGGATTTAAAACTGCAAATGTAACCTTATCTGACGTCGAAGAAACTTGGCCATTAGCTAGATCCACTTTATAATTTGAATACCCTTCCTTAGCCGACCGCTGTCGCCTAAAATCAAACAAAAACCCAGTTTTAAATATTTACTCTACAAAACACAGCGAAAAATTAAAATATGTGATCAAGATATAACTATAACTTACTTGCAAAACCCAGATTGGTCGCATGTTCTAAATTTGCTTCTATCAACAGTTCCACATGGGTTAAACAGAAGACACAGCACTCCAAAATAAAATATTACTGCGTAAGGTAGCGAGACCCATTTAAGAAGCTCCCTACTTGTCTTCGGGTTTAATTTCCCCATTCTGCAAAAAAATGCAATCAAAAAGTCATGCATTAATTTACCTTTTCAAATCCAGTTAAAAATGAAGATAAATAAAGACAAATTACCTGTATGCAACATAAATAATCTCTGACCGGATACTAAGGACGATTTGTACTCAAGCCACACCTGAAACCAGGAGAAAGAAAAGAAACTATTTGTATTGTCTTAGTTCAAATTTAAAGTATATTCTAACATAGCTAAGCAAATTTTTCCACTACTGACACGACACATTAAGTGATAAGACTACATTATCGATTTCCGATCGATAACAATTTGTCCCAAAATTGTATGCGATGGACATACTCTCGTTAAAGCAAATAAAAAATAATTTACACCTTTCTCTTCACTATCCAGCAACTAGTTTTAATAATAAGTGATGCTACACTAGATACTAGGTACGGTACTAACTTCAACTTTTTTTTATTGATTTTGATCTGGAACAAGTGAAAAGTAAGTAATGCTAATGCTTTAACAAAACCAAGTTACCCAATAATAAAATCAGTCTTACAATTTACCCTTGTAATATTTTAAGTTCTTTAAAAATGGAAAAAGTTCTATAGCCCACTATTTTGCCAAAACTTACCTCTCCAAAAAAGTTAACTGTACACTTTAACTGCTTTTGCCGATATTCAATGCTCACAAAACACTGCTTTTTTAGAAAACAAGTCAATCTCCAGATAAAAATTCAACTCATCTCCAGTCACACATTCACAAGTCTATCTCTCAAAATGTACTCAAAGGGCTTCTTGCTCACAAACAAGTTACAAAGAAAAATATATTATGGAGAAAAGGCTTTTTTTCAAGTAGCCGTGTATGCCGTATGCAATAGTATATACACTGCAAACTCATCATCGTATCATCATCATCAACAGATCAGCCGTGCCGGACATCAATTCAAACTTTGAAGTTCGGAATAGCTTGACAGAGTGGTAGTATAGTAGTAATGAAATACTTTGCTTTGCATTCAAGTAAGTATTAAGTATGCTATATTATAGCAGAACCATAGCTCAGCTCAGATTTACTGCAATCCTCCATGCAAAACTGTTTTCCTACAAAATATTATATGCCTCTAACTTATCTCTAACAATTTTTGTTTTAATTTTGTGCTTGGGCACGAGCAGCACATTTACTGTACATCATCCTCAATATAATCTTCATCATCCGAGATTCCGCACCGCATCTCTTTGCAGAAAGCATACGTGTAAAAAACTTATGCAAGGAATACATGTGAACTAGGAGCTAAAATAATCATTTCATAAAAACAAGCATAAAATAAAACTATGCGCGTATTCGGGTATTAAGGTGTTATGTTGTTGAAATAGTCAGTAATAATGGTAAGTATTAATGGCATTGCATTGTTAGGCACTAGATGCCTTACCTTTTTACACTTACACAACACATCAATTTCGCCCGGCACAAGTTAAGTAAGAGGTGTTTGTTGGCAAGCATTGATTGGTAGTGGTACGTATTACGTATAATGATCAGATCTAGATCATGAAAATAAATGATCATTGTTGGCCGGGTATGATGTGATTTGATGACAATTATGATGATTAAAATAAAAATGCATTGTATGCGAAGCCGAAGCCAAATCAAAATGAACTTGTGACTAATATTAAGGGATGTTAATTGTTATTTAATACGGGGTTTGCCCTTTGTCCTCCCTTCAATTTTTGCTAATAAAAGGATGTCCACACAAGAGGCCAAAGAAAAATTTCGAAAGCCAAGTTCTTCGATAGTTTTTTATATTTAATTTATGTAGCTACTACTTCGGTACTTTGTCTTTTGCTTACGCGGATACGATTTTTTGGTTGGTTTCAGTATCACAATTGGACCATTATTTAACTGACATGTAATAATAATTTATTATGCAGTTTTCATGATTTGATGGCTAGCAGTAGATTTAAAAATAACTAACTATCATGAACAACTGATGATGTATGGTATCTGCTGCACTGCAATAATATCATGCAAATATAATAATGTCCATGGCTGATTTATAGTTGACAGGTGAAAAATTGGCAAATTACTTCACAGTTATGTTATGGGATGTCGTGGGAGTTTCATAATTTTCTCAGTTTTACCGTATCCGTTTTTTGCTTTCGCTTCGCACTCAGTATGTAGCTGGCAGAATGACAAACAAATGACAACGCTTTGAACTTATGTTTAAAACTAAGGTGGACCTCATTTCATGGATGTCATTTTATTAAAGCATGACAATTTTATTTCTCGGACTAATAATATTAAAAAGAGAAATCGTAGCATTAAAAAATCTAATCAATTCCCTTGCTTGAAAAATCTTGCAGTTTTACGATATGCTAGATGACAAAGATAAGACAAAAATGGCGTTGAAAGATCAGAAATTCTTTTCCGGGGTATTCTGAAGACAGCATGCAAAGGTTTTGACTTGAAGAAATTAAATTTACTTTGTTAATTATGATCAAAATATTGTTTACAAAAAATATAGGCAATTAAATTAAAATTCCGATTGTCACGTCCAGTTTGTTTTATGAGATCTATCTGATACTTCTTGACTGAGTACATAGTTGGTAGATAGACAATTAGAGTAGGATGGCCATGGCCATTGCCCATCGTCATCGATAACTTTCTCTTCCGCCTTTGTTTGTCTTTGTGTGTTCTCTTGCATGATAAAATATTTTAGGCAGGATGTACATACCTTTGAATTTGGATGCGGCTTTCAATGCTTAAAAAACTTTGACAAATATACAAACTCAAAAAGCACAACATGTGACTTCATATATTCCGTCTTCCGTTTTGTTCGTAAACAAGAATTTCAATTCACTTACTATTAACATGTGTGGTAGTGCTGGTGGGGTTGTTTGGGAAATGTAATTTTTTGTCGATCACAGATAAGTTCACCTAAAAAACGCAGAAAGGTGGAAAAAGCGAAACTACTGCTGAAAGGAAACTTGAGATAGTGAACACGCACTTTCTATCTTAATGCTTCCTGGGCAGCAACTACTTCCATCATCATCACATCATCAGTATCAGTGTCGTCGCCTCTCTGGATGACCTGATTATCTGTTGTGGTGTTCTGCTCATTTCCTTTTATGGTTGTTTGATCGAAGAAGGTTGTGAAGTTGTGACATCCTATTAACTGCCCTACTATCGATTTCTAATTTCGTTGGATTACAATTTTGTAAGGGACAATTTTTTTTGGCAGTTGTAGTCAGCAAATTGACAGTAATAATATCAAATCAAATCTGTAGAGATTCCGGAAAATATAAAGGTAACTTACGTGTACGTCATGCCATACGTACAAAATTGCAAATTACCCATTTACTACGGAATTATGGAGAAAGAATTTTCTCAAGCTGGACAGATCATGTATCATACTTTGATTTTTAATTAACGATTACTCGGATTTTGTTGGAATTGTTCAGATTGAAAACTTGAATTAGAGGTGACCATGAGTAGTGCCACAAGTACAGCTTCTCCTACGCCTCAGGCTCAGCCTGCTGCACCTCCCACCATCGCCTCTGCTAATGGAGTTGCTGAGGAGAGCCAAAAGCACAATGAAAAGACCCTTCAAAAGGAAAATAAAAAACTTCGGGTAAGAAACTGGAATTAGGGCAACGTTGTGCATTTAACTCTTATTCTATTTTTAATGAACCTGGTAAAAATTAACCGAACATTTATGTATTTGTTCAGGGTGATATTAAGCAGATGGAAATAAAACTTAAGTCAATGCAAGGAGACTTGAAGAAATCGAACCAAGTGAAAGATCGCCTAGAGGCTCTATGTCGTGAGCTTCAAAAACAGAATCGGTTCATTAAGGTAATTAGCTGTCTTTTCTTTCTTCAAGAGTTCTTTCGGTATCATCTATGTTGGTATCTTACTGTGATCATGAAGTTTTCTATCTTCGTGCTACAACATTTTTGTTCTGTGTTTATTTTCTGGAAATAGGCTGAAAGTTCAGCAAAAATTACAGAGGCTAATGAAAAAGGAAAAGAATTAGCACAGGAAGTCCAGAGTAATATGGGTTTTATAAAAAATATTAACGAAAATTTGGCGTCAATTACTTCGGAGACTATGCAGGTAAATATAACATACAATTTTATACTTTACCGGCAAATATCAGAAATTTTTCTTCACAAACATTCATTCCGATTATCGGATTAACATTTTAGGTCAGAAAAGAAAATGAGCAGTTGGCCTCCAAGATATCAACCTTAAAATCCCATTATGAAGAAAGAGAGCAGGTGAGCTTAATTGATAGCAAAACATAAAAACTAATTAACTCATGCACTTATAAAGGTGATATTTAACTTGATAATGATTATTTTCAGGTAATGAAAACCGTTATAGACGAGACCACAACAGCCCTTCAAGCTGCCAGATTGGAGTTAGGCGAACTAAAGCTTAAAAATGCTCAGGAACGTGAGAAACTTCTAGGAGAAATGCAGCAGTTATCGACAGCCCTCATTCAAAGTCGTGAACAAATGAAAGAAGCTAAAGAGACAGAAATTAATTTGCGTTTACTCCTCCAAAACTACGATGAAAAGTTTAACGGTCTACAAAGTGCATTAAAAGATACCAATGGTGCTTATGAGGAGTTCAAATCCGAGATGTCAAGGGTAATTTTTCTCAATTTTCCTCTCATAGTTTTCCTCGTAGTCATTTTACGGCCACAATGTGTACGTTTTCCCCAGTGAAATCATTTTATTTTTTGAAATCATTTCAGGTAACCAATCGAACCAAAGATCTTGAAAAGGAAACCCTCAAATGGCAGAACAGATGGGAAGAAAGTACTAAAGCGCTCAAGCTCATGAAAGAAAACCACGACAAACTTCAAGGCGAATTACTTAATTCGGAACAAAGTCTTGAGAAGATGAAAGGACTTTGTAGAGCTTTGCAATCAGAGCGAAAAGAACTTTTAGAGGAACTGAAAGACAAACTCATGAAAGATGCAGCCGATGCTAGAGTTCGCATTGCTGAGAAAAACGCAGCTTTGGGTGGAAAGCCGTTAAATATACAGCCATTATCTGAAAACAAGGAAAATGAAACCACTTCTCCGAAAAAAGACAGTGAAAGTGACAAGCCAATTGAGTCTCCAGCTAAATCCCCTTAAATCTCGTTCATGTCTACCGTATCAGTATGTTGTGTAAAATTAATATTACCTCAGGTATTTTGGTGCTTTGTTACCCATTTTGTAATTTGGTGTTCAATAGCTGCTTGCAAACTAAAGTTTTTGAGTTTAATAATGCACTGATAAATACCAAACTGATGTTATTTTAAAAATTTCATCTCGCTAACCTTTTAAACTTTGCTTGGTATGAAATTAACCAATAATTCATTTGAGAAGTACATACTACTACATACGGATATTTTACGTCAACTCGCATTTTTAACTATAAGTTATTGTAGTTTGTGGCCATGATTTACTAACAATTTTCAGA
The DNA here is from genome assembly GCA_034699025.1 of Entomobrya cf. arborea Gr-Col-00668. Lineage (NCBI taxonomy): Eukaryota > Metazoa > Arthropoda > Collembola > Entomobryomorpha > Entomobryidae > Entomobrya > Entomobrya cf. arborea Gr-Col-00668. The sequence goes on along the minus strand of JAQIWN010002562.1, from coordinate 951 downwards.
ATTTACATTTTACTAAGTCTAAACTAGTTTTTTGATGGGCATGTTAATCGTATCTAGTCCCTTATACAGCCTATGAATTATAAAGTTGCAATTTGTGCAAACAATGATACGTAAAAAATCAATTTTATCCATCCAACCTTCAGGTTATTAATTTGCGATATTGACTACGTTGTGTGTAGTAGTCTTGCGCAAAGCTCAGCTAACGTTCTTCAAATCAATCTAACCTAAAAAAAAATATTAAAAATGTGTCTTGTTGAAATCAAAGTCTTCTCATAATTGAGACTTTTAGTCAATTATATGAAAGTATATTAAATTGTATTATTCTCATGATTGTATAATTTATGAATTATTTGAAAAACCATAATGTAATCGTATTGGAAGCGGATAAAGATATGACTACATTAAAGTATACAATACAGTTTTACTCAAAGACACTTAAAATTACTACGGATTATTTACGACAATTAAAAATATTACATATTTAAAACAAACTATTGTGTACTTTCACATTTATTTTTATTTAAAAGCAACGTTTCCATAAAATGTTTGCGGATGAAAGTAAAAAGCATAGAATATTCCGTACTTTGAAAATTAAGTAAAAATGGGTTCCACTGTCGGCGAACTTCGTAAATCTGTGCATCCAACATTTCCGAAAAAAGGCGAAGAGCTCCATGAAGTTCGCAGAATGGCACAAAAAATACATAGATGCATATCGGGAGTGGGAGTCTTGTACAATATGGGTTTGAAAACATAATATGGAGAAAGCAAATATTGGAGACTGGCTACATGCAAAGAAATAATTTTACATAAAGATCATACGTTCTATAGATGTTAGAATTCCATTTCCATAAAGCACAACGTACTTCATACTGTTCGTTATTACTTGCGACTTTCGCAAGTATTCATTTTGTTCCGTCCGTCTGTCCGTCTGTCCGTCTGTCCGTCTGTCCG
>JAQIWN010002561.1:0-15428 GCA_034699025.1 Entomobrya cf. arborea Gr-Col-00668 | reverse complement strand
ATTATAGTCACACGAATTAAATTCTCTACACATCTAAGTGACTGGGAGATTGATATTTTGGACATATCATATCCACTAGCACAATGGCTTGGTAGTTGGAACAGTAGCATAAATCCTGTGCTGTATGCATTCCTGAACAACAAGTTTCGGGAAATGTTTAGATCCATCATTCCAAGCTGGGTTCCATTCGTACGTAAAGCAAGTCAGCAAGGAAGAAGTATGCGGTTTACCGGATATCACGTAACTGTTTCAAATGGCACATATACGGGAACATTAGTAACACCAGGTCATACCACAGGAAATGCCACTAGAAATAGTTCAGAGAGAAGCTGTCGAAATAGTTTTGTTCGAAGTTCTAGTCCACGATTCCATTTGAAGCCAACATTGCTTGTCAGCACTTATGAGGAATGTGGAGGAACAGTATCAACCACAAAATTACTACCGCAGCAGTCTACAGAAAGTGATATTTATTTTGATTGCGTGAGTGAACATGATTCTGTTTCTTGTGTGGTTACTGCTCCAGTTTCACCGAGTTCGTCAATAGCTAATTTGTAAAAAAAACATGTAAATATTCCAGTGACTGATTATTGTAAGTTTGTATATACTTTGAACTGAATATGTATGACTGTTGATTGTTGTTTTTTTTTGTAAAAAATATATGCCAAATATAATGTTTGTAAGTTACTACCCATTCCATATGCATCGAGTAATCATGGTATTTATTTAGCATTTCCGCAATCTTTCACTTTTTCATATGCGCGTTTTTATGTGTAATAAACGCATCTACACAATCTTTTCATGTGGATTTATGCATATCATTTTGCTAAATTATAATCTACAAGTTTGATAGCTTATAAAATCGTCGATCACTGTTATAGTTGTACTGATCACTTAAAACTGACGCAAGTGACATAAATATTTACACAAGAACTGTGGACATCCTAAATTACCTGATTGAAATGATTTTACAAGGATAGCACAACCATTGGTAAAATTAATGCTTTCTCTTCAGTCTAAAATATATGCATTCTACATTTATGATTGGACACAGCTATCAAAGGAGAAAATAAAATCAAAAATTCTCATGAATTATGATATCAAAAAAACTCCGTAAAAACACACTACGTGTCCTGTATTAAAAACAATTTACTGTTAAAAGTGGAGAGGAAAATGGAAAAACGCCCAACGTACTCTTCGGTAAAAATCTTATTTGTCCCAGTATTACCAATATATTTATTTTTGTGACAGTAACTGGAACTCAAATGAAACAGACGTAAGTCGTTAATCGAAACTGCTCACATGGAGGTATTTATCTCTCTCAAAACAGATAGCAGACCCTACTTAATCAGACCTTAGCAGAGTGCGCATTTAATCCAAACACAATGCAGCTACAGAACTTTTTTATGCACCTTAATTAGCAATTTTGATTGGAAAAGAATTAGTGTGTAGAGATAAATTAAGCTCGTTCCCAAAACCTTATTCATTTGTGTGTGGCCTTGGAATAAGGTTCTGTAGAATATGTAGTTAAAAGAACATAGAGAAGCGAATGCGCTATTTTTCTTTTCTTTTTTTGGGTAGAGGCTGATTATCTGAAGAAGACTTATTATTTTCAAACGGAACTACATTCATCGTTATGTGCATAAATTCACTTTTGATTCTATAAACAGACAACAAAGTTTTTTATATCAGCCTATATATTTTTAATACCTTTTAACATTTCATTGGGAAAACATCTTTGATTTTGTAACAAAACTTTAATTGTCACATTATAAGTAAGACTAATTTTTGATTTCGGTTGTGAATTAAACGAGAGAATCTTTTTAAATGTAACCTAAACTTGACACTTTTCAGAAATTTTCTCATGCAATTACATAAATAACGCGAACAATGAAAAGAATGTGTATGGATACGTACTTAAAACCATAGTCACAAAACCTTGAAACAAATGTGGCCTAACAAGGGCACTCATGGATGGTTTTTAATTATTTTTCTAGAATATATTTACGAAAGACATTTCATGCTTAAAAAGCTTTATTATATTAGAAAGTTTATAAGTATTTACACTTTGATATGATTCTTTTATAACAGAATAAATAGTGAAGATAAGATTCTACAAGAACGTTCCGTAAATTTGAAAAAAAAACTATTGTTTACAAATGAGCCAATAAAAATATGAAGGGTTTTGCCTTGTTGACCTTATTTAAAAAGATCTTTTTGTCTCAGTAAAAAGATTCGATTTCGGAGTGAAAGTATTAGAAATTAGAATTGCTGACCGTGGTACTTGTAAGTGGAACATCTTTTGTACTAGACTTGTGTCATATTGGAACCCACTATCCACATTTAAAAATGTATATTTATATACTGTTTAGAATAATAGCTTGACTTGAATACTAAATTTCGTTTTTGTAGTTTATGTATCGACTAAAAAATCTGATTCGTGTTTTATGTTCCACTTGATGGTGAGCACTTCAAAAAATAACTTAAGTCGCATTGTCTTTCAAGTCAACTCAATTTAAATGGAGAGCTTTGTCATACTTTATGGAGCTGTTTTCAAATATACAAATGATTGGTATCATTATAAAATTGATACAAAAATTAATACAAAGAAATCAACAAAAAGTAAAAACATACCAAGCAGATTTCCTAAGAGCCATGAGCTTGAAGATTATTGATACCGTAAGGAATCACGAGTAGTTGTAACATTCATATTTACTGACATTGGTGAACGAATCTTATTAAAAAAGGTCTTACCCACAAGATAAATTTCGAATTTCAATACGGTTTTTAGATACAATTAAAAATGTAATACTATAAATATTCTATAACAAATTTTACAGTTCGCACAATACTGAAAACCATATTTTATAAAGAACAAAGGGCATTTGAAACAAGATGTATATTTTCACACAAAGAGAAATTCTGCTCATTAAATAAGTCATCAAAACAATTGTGTAAAAGGGTTTTCACTACTTTGACAAAAACACCAAGAAGAAAGGCCGGCATTATTTACTTTGAATAAAAATTCATTGTTTCAAAACTTTAGCTCCAGTTCTATACTGTGTACTGTCATTCCTCAAAAAGTAGCTATATGCTATCCTAAAAATTTATCAATAAATAAGGTATTCTTTTATTCAGAAAAATGGCTCAGAGAAAATTAAAATTGTAAGGCCTTTTAAATAGGCTTGTATCAATTAGTATAAAATATTGATTTAAATAGGCTTGTATCAAATAGAATAAAATATTAATTTAAATAGGCTACAAATTAATATCTATATATTTTTTTCTGAAAATATTGTGAGAATTTCTAATTAGTGTTGTTTCAAAACTAGCTTACTTTCACTAAACGAGTTTGCCTTCACAGGTTACTGATTTTTTTCAAAAGACGGAAATTGTCACCTCTCATATACCAAAACAGAATGCGTGGTGTAAAACAAAAAATTAATAATGTAAGAAGTGAACAAAATTTCTTTTAGGAGAATAAAAACATGACATTTAGCAAAGGCCTTAAAAGCAAAATTTAAGCAAAATGAAGCTTCAAACACACTTCAGAAACCTGAAAAAGGTAACTTGTTTAGTGTATAAAGACAACGTTTACATTTTTTTGCTGACAAGATTTTTCTAATTTGTTTGCATGAAGTTTTTGTGCAATTACTTGCTTCAATGTTATTAACTAGTGTTCGCTAAAGTTTTAATTGCTACCTCGTCACTACTTTCTGCATCAACATTACGTAAAATTGTCACGGGAAATGATAGAAGTTGAAAAATACGACGTAGTTGTCTGTGTATAGTATCATACAAATGATGTGGATTTATGGTGTAATTATGCATGCATAAGAAATTTCAAGCATGATATTTAAAAGAGAATACAACCTTCATAAACTAAATCAAGAAGCCTTGTCATTTATCATATTCCTATAGTTTAGGTTGAAGGGGTATTGACATACATATTTACAAAGTATTATATATGATATTAATGCCAACTTGTTTGTTTTGTAAACCCGGACGACAAAAAACAGTGCCATGTTGTCTTGTAGCTTTAGGTACACCATAAAAAATAAAGCTCGAATTTACTTTAACTGAATTTGTAAACGAATACTTTTATATACTTGAATTCAAGGATTACATAACAATGTTAACTGTTTTAGCTAGCATATTATAATTAAGTGTGAACTTTAAATTTATACCATAAAAACAAGCTTAAATCTATGTGTGATGTGAACAATTTTGCCCTCATTTCGTAAGTTATTTTTCATATTTAAAATTACGTTAATTTTGTCAGCTATAAATTTTACTCTGTGACTTGGGAGCATAACAATTTAACTTTACGATTCGTTTTATAGATGTCAAGATCAGAAAATGTTAGAAACATGCATATTATATTCCCGAGTTTAGTGTAAATTACTTAAAAGCTTTTTTAATGTAGCCAAGTCATTGCTCTTTATTTTTGTCAAACAATTTTCTGAGGACCATATTTTCTCTTGAGAGCAAACTCAGCATAAACGGATTCGGGCATCACGTTTTTAAACAATTTCCTTGCCATTGATACGAGTATTTATTTTCCACTTTTGTGTCTGAGAAAAATCCGCCTTCTCGAATCTTCTCATTTTCTTGCCGCTTCAGGTTTCCAAAATAGGTTACGGAAGCCTCGATGGAAAAATGTTTCATCATACAACGTAACTACGGAAATGAAAAACAAATTAAATTTCGAACCGTGGATGATTTCGAAGTAGCACATAAATCAAATCTAGCTGGATGGTTTAAAATATTGAATAACGTGTATCCTACGTTGTTAATCAGTAGCAGACAGGCGACCAGTTTATCCTGAATAGCCTTATTTGGTTGAGGATAGCTTAAAAACCTATAGTTTGCTTTGTTGGTTTCCCAGACTTAGTTTACTATAATAAAAACCAGAACATTTCAATTTTTCTTGAAACTAAAATATCGATTACAGAATTTGAAAGATTTTTACTAACATTTACTAAACTTCATATTTTGCAAAGTTGTGAAATAAATCTGACGATATAAACGTTACAAAGGATTGAATCTCAATTAAATCAAATACATTTTCTATTGATCTATTTTCTAGATAAATTCTAGAAGATTTTTCGTTGGGTAATCCTTCCAACAAATAAATGAAAATTGAGTTGTTTTGTTTAAAAAATCGATGTATTAACCCATATAAAATTGTGTAAAAATCCTTACCTTTCCTAATTGATTAAAACATGGCAGCTGAGAATTTCTACAAACGAACTTTCTCCCAACTCAAGTTATACTTTTACTTTTTATTATAAAGTGTGCCAAAAAAACATACACTAACAAAAAATAACGCGAAGACAAAGGAGTCAAAAACAAGTCCATGATTTCATACCATTTTATTATGACAGTACACAGGCTAGCATGCATGTGGTCAGAAATGATGCAGTCAAAAACTTCCCAAATGCTGCGAAAAGAAATATCCACAAAAAAATATTTAAAACTTTTTTGTCAACTAAGCCGAATTTTTTTCTCATTTTTCTCCGGGAATAAATTTAAAACTTTTAATTATTAGTTTTTGCAAGTTCTATATATTATCTTTCTGATTGTAATTTTGGCGAAAAATTTTCAATCATCTTCAACAATTTTATTTACTTTTCTCGCACAGAACAAATACTTTTGTTTTGGGGCATGAAAAAGAAACACTTGTCGTTAGTTGATTAATATTTAAAAAAAAAAAACTTCAGAGTTCATCCTTTGTAATCAGAAGAATCAGATGGTAAGTATAGTACACAAAAGCTTTTTTCAATTGGTTCGTTTGTGAAAACCAGTTTTGGATGGAATTACCCACAAGAATTGTAGGCACACAGTACCGTGATGTGAAGGGGCCTTCCATATCGGTCAAGTTCGTAGTAACAAAACCAAAAAGGATGTCGTAAGAAAATCATCATGATCTCAGGTATACAATTAAGTTTTTTATACAAATATTTATATTTTATACAAATGTTTATATATTCATTAAAACTGTACGTACCTGTCAATGCAGAAAATATGTATAAAATGTTTACCCAACGTGCTGCAAATAAGATTTGAATAAGTAAATAGTACATGGAAGTGCGGACTTGATCCCTGTTAGTCTTTCAGATTACCAAAACTTGACAAGGAAATTCATAAGTACATTTCATGCTTTTCGCTTAATTCATAATTTAATTATGTTTCTCTCCACGTCGGAAATGTCTCCACGCATTCCTATCAACCGAGAGGGTATTAAATAAATGATGTTATGAATTTGGAGTACGTTAATACTTACATTGGCTTTTTTGGCAAACACAAGCTTCAACGATGTCTTTATTTTTCAGAAATACAATTTTTGAACGAATTTATCGACTTTTTTTTAAGTAATTCGAAATTATATAAGTGAAACATGAGGAACCGGGTGGAATATATACTTCGTGTTTTCTACCAGCCCTGTCTAAGAAGTTAATAAAAAGTGTATAGACCGTTTCAATTTGCAAACCTTCAAGAACAATTATTAATTGAACGAAGTTGATGCTCATTTGTCCTCAAATTTCTCTCAACAATATTTGTTCATCCATATATGACCGTCTAACAATGAAGTACGCGAAATAAAAAATGAACTTAATTAGAAATTCTGTCTCGGGTACTCAGATAAATTCTAGGAAAACAAATCATCTTTCCGTTATGTATATAGTTTTTTAGCAACCAAAAAACGACAATTATTACACTCACAATAAACAACGTTCTGAAGGGTTTTACCCTTCCATTTTCTTAGAACATTACTTCGTATTTTTTGTTATTCATTGTAACAGACACAATTCAGAGTACTTTAATTTTCAATACGAAATATATATACTTTTTATTCCAATGACTAGCTGACGCAAACATAAAGATCCGTTAAATAACAAAACCGTGAAGCAGCAAAAGGTACTTACATCAACTGAATTCTGTTTGGCTTTCTCTGAGAATGACTGAGAGGAAACAATAGTGTTCAGTTAAATATGAGTTAGCTAAATATTTTTTAGCTGTTTTAATGGTCTTTTTTGGTTTCACCAAAATAACATATTGCATTACTTGCGTTGGTTGAAATATATATTGAAATGAAAATAAAATATATTTCGATATTAAATCTTACATAAAGAAACCAGAGTAAAACATCTCCCAAAAACAAGTTTACCCATTCGTAAATTTTCTCCACCAGAATTTGTCATTGTGGTACTTGTAGGCAAACCTTCTATTGAAAGTTAAACTAAATCACGAATACTTTGTTATGCATGTGAATGAAGAATCTTTCAAATAGTGTGGCAATCCAAACCTATTTTTACTTTCATTTTTGCAGTATCAATGTCACATAACGTAATACTACATAAATGTGTCCGTTGTAATTAGTACAATTATATACAGTTCAGTTACATAAAATAAGGTATTTTAATTACGAGAACTTTGTAAATTATAAACTACCTGTAGACTTGTCTTAAGGCGAAATAGTTTATTCTGAGGTGAATGTAGTTGCTAGAAAAACTGTATAAATCCCGACAATCGTTATGTTTTTAAATGGCATTTCATACATATGTAAATGTAATGTCAAATGCAATTAGAAATCAGTAAGAAATATATATACCGGGAACAAAAAATAGTTGATAGATGGATTTGCTCTATAGCGCATGTTTGTACTTACAAAATACATTTGGTATGGTTCTGCTGTTACCAATTTTTTAATTTTCCAAATGTCTATAACACGACTGCTAAAAAAGTGCCAGCAGATTAAAAAATTAATTTTATGTTGGCTTAAAATATTTGTAAATAAGCCACAGAGAAAGATCTAATACATAGAATATCAGTTCTTAAACATTTAAGTACTGTAGAACATATCCGCTTTTATGTCAATGTGTAAATAAACATTGTTTTTTCTTTAAAATAAAATTGAGAAAGTATTATGCTACCATAAATTGTATGAAATTGAATTTTCAGCGGCTTTATCAAATAACGCAATTTTCATCCTTTGGAAGCATTTTGAACATTTTGCGTAGCAAAGTAAAATATGAAAATTCAAACTACAAGTCAATATTGCATTTTGGATCAAACTCTAAAAACCTTTTTATTGCATTCAACACAATATATCATGAATATCTTACCTAATGGAATGTGAGATTTGGTATACGAATATATTCCATTAGTAAGCAACAGGAAAAAACTAAAAAAGTATGCAACTTTGTTCCACGTAATAGGCTTTTGAACATGAACACATTTATACATATATGAGCACCCATGTGAAAAAAATTTCATTAGTTTATTCCGGAAAATATGATGCAATAAAAGATCAAACTGAGTGCTCATAAAATATTAAATGCCGTGTAAAATATTTTTCATCATTCTTTCAGCGTCCAACGTACTTTATTATAATGTGATTCTGTGAACGTGATCACATTATTAACTATCGATAGCGAAGCTTGTAAGATAGTTAATGCGATTACAATCCAGTCTGTCTGTCTGTCTGTCCGTCTGTCTGTGAACACGATTTCTCCGAAACCACTTGACCAATTGACACCAAACTTAATACGCAACTTCCTTAGGTCAATATCTCCTATGGGATTGAATTTCAGACCCGCAGGTCAGCTGTGACCGGAGATATGGGGGTCAAAAGATCCCATACATTTTAAATGGCAATTTTTTTAAATCATTTATTCAGACAACATGAAACAAATAATGATGGCAGCTAAATCATACAAATTTGAAGTCGTGAGAAAATTTCTGAAAACATTGGGGCAACATGGGAAAATGACAGAAAACACTATGAAACTTGGGAAAATTTCTGAAAACACTGGGGCAACATGCGAAAATGACAGAAAACACTGGGAAAACTTGGGAAATTTTCTGAAAACACTAGGGCAACTCGAGAACATGACAGAAAACACTGGGGCAACTTGAAAAAATGACAGAAAACACTGGGAAAACTTGGGAAATTTTCTGAAAACACTAGGGCAACTCGAGAACATGACAGAAAACACTGGGGCAACTTGAAAAAATGACAGAAAACACTGGGAAAACTTGGGAAAATGACAGAAAACACTGGGAAAACTTGGGAAAATGACAGAAAACACTGGGAAAACTTGGGAAAATTTCTGAAAACACTAGGGCAACATGGGAAAATGACAGAAACCACTGTTAAAACTTGGGAAAATGACAGAAAACACTGGGAAAACTTGGGAAAATTTCTAAAAACACTGGGGCACTTTGAGAAAATGACAGAAAACACTGGGAAAACTTGGAAAAATTTCTGAAAACACTGGGGCAACATGGGAAAGTGTCAGAAAAGTTTTCATCATCTCATCATTCGTTGATTTTGGCTTTCGATAGTTACATATCAGAATTTTACATTCTTCTCGTTTTCAATGTTTTTACTTGAATATGTTTTGCAAGCTTGAAGATTCGTACGAAGGTAGGTACTGCTTAAAATATTATTTGCATACCAATATTTTCGAAATTCTAACAATGCATCATGACTTCCGTGTTGCTGTCATTGCTATATTTACAGCTGCATGGAAGATTTTTACTTTGAATTTACATGTAATGGTACAACGAACTCTGGGCTGGAGACTTTTTTTAAATAGTGATGCGCTACATAAATTGTATGTTCTGCACTACACGTGCATCATGCAAATACTCATCAGCTGCCATTTATTTTGTCAGAATTAATCAGAATGCCACGTACACTTAATTTAAATCAAGTATGTTTGCAATTTTTCTTGATTAGAAATTTCCACTGATATACAAGATTACCATTGTTCCAGTTTTGTAGTCTTGTTAATAAAAAATTTTAATATGAAAACATAAAAATCATATAAGTAAGCAGCTTAACAATGTTACATACATTTCCCTTCAACGAAAATATTAAATTATAGACATATTTGAAGAGATATTTGAAGTATTATAAGCCATCTAAAATTCTTTTTCATAAATTTCTATCATATAAAAACATTACAAACTTCATGCTAGACTCTTGTTTCAAACATAGTTTTATAGATTTATCTAAATGAAATTTTCATGTTTTGTAACTTTCTATTTTCTGACGAAAATTGTAACAGTTCAATTACGATCATACAACATGATCAATGTCTCGACAAGTTCTTGTTATTTACGTGGACATATTTTGAGTCCTAGAAAACGTTGCATGTATTTTGACTCAGGTGGCTCTTTAAAGCTTCCACGAGTATGTTTGCTTTATATAACCAAAGATCACTGGGTTTTATATAAACAACAAGGTCAAAAATATACAATTTGCAATGTTCCAATTTCGATAGCAATTTTTACTACTCTCCTTGCAAACTGGAGTTCATATTTAATCAATCGTAGGACTCAAGGGTTTCTCCCAGATCCAATATACGTGTAAAAACAACAAAAATTTAAACACTGTCATAAAAAATAAAGTTTTGTCTGATATGTCTAGTTTTGTATTGCTGTTCTAGAAATTTGTAAAAAATAAGTATAACTCCATTAGTTTATTCGAATTTATGCAAAGAAGCCACCTATATAATAAAACATGTTTCTAGATGCTATGGTCGAGGTTCACGGGTCGAGTTTTATTCCACGTGTTTATTATGAAAAAAGTTTGCCTGTGATTATCGTTACATAAGTCCTTATTTTGAGAGAAAAATTATTTATTGCTCTATGAAAATATGAGTTTATTAGCAAACTATTTTGTAAGCGACTCAGCATTGTTTTTGTTTTAAAATTTAAAATGAGGCTTCCATGCAAAATGTTACGATCAGTTAACATATATTTGTATAAATATCAAAAAAATCTTGCATAATATTTAATCCCATTGCTCATTTGCAAGCCAAATTTTCAATTTTTACATTTTCCAATTTGCGACTGATGCATTTTTTAGAAACAAACATGACGCCACAAACTTTAGCTCAAAAATGTCAAAGAATACAACAACACAGAAACAAATTACTGAAGCTTATAAACTTTCAAATTTGCACTTTTATTAGTGTCTGAATTTGTCGCATTCAATGAAAGTAAATATTTGAAATACATGTGTATTTTCAATACTTTCAGTTCCATGCTTTAAAAGAGTTGCAAACTATGTTTCTCAATGAATGCAAATATAATGAACAAAAAAGTCAGATTGAAAGAGCATATTACTTCCCTTTTGTCAGCTTCCAAAAGATATTTTTTTGAAAGAAAGTTTGAAATGAGTTTTTGATGTCAGAGCTTAAATTTAAAACAATTTTATCAGGAACTATTCAAGTAATCTTTTGTAACACTTGTTAAACGCAGCACATTTTCAATTATTTTCGGAACATGAAGAAAAGTTTTATGAATGAATGCTTTAACTTAACATATGAGTCGACAAAAGTGCTCTTTTAAAAACGTGTTAATATTTTGCTTGTATGAGAACCAACACTTACAATATTTCGCAAGTTCTAAGAAACGAAGCTGGAGATTATCTTTAAATTTCTGCGGATTAGTAACTCAAGCTTACTAGATTTAGCCTTAAACGAAATGGAAATATTTAGTTATTCCATTTAAATATCTGGACAAAATTACCGCCATAAATATTTTTCTCCCATTAATGAAATCTAACGGACTGCAAATCACAAACCCAAGAAATCTTTCCCTAGTGCAAGATGTTCTTTGTAGTAAGCAAGTTAAAGTTGGTTTGCTATCTTTAGCTTGTTTTTTCACATTGCGAGGGGAAAGGATCTAAAACTTGAAATTTTAATCAGAGGTAGTTTCATTTTACAAATCTCTTATCTAAAAGGATAAAGGGTAATGTATTGAACACGCATATAAGCGCATATTAATTTATTATTTCAGTGGTTTTAGGTATAACCGCAAGTAACTAAACTAATTGCCAAACCTTCGATATTCTCTCTTTTTTGGTTAGCACCATAAAATTAGGCGGGAATTTGAGAAATTACACGACGATTGGCTATATTGTATAGCGTATCACAACTTCATTTTGTATACAATAGATGAAAATAATGTTTTTCTGAAAATAGTGTGATGAACGTAGTGTTGTGGTATACTTTTACCATATTAATCAATCAATATTTTTGTTATGCCGATAATTATATGGCGATTAATTTAGTAAACTATATAACATAATGTCAAAAACTTTGTTGCACTTTCTGACTTTCCGTAAGCAAAACGTTTTCATATGGCTCTGGAACGTCTCAAAAGATTTGTTTGGGAACATATTAATGTACGTTTTTAGACTTGCTGAAGTTACATTTAATATTGAACAATGCTAATGTATGGTGTTGCGGGAGTTTGTGATGTTTTATATTAATGTTCAAAGTCATTTTTGTATTTTTTTTCCAATATCCTATTTAGCAACAATGAGAGTTATCTTTAATTTTCTGTTGTGTATGAGTTAACTTACCTTGAATAAAATTTAATGACAGATTTGTCATACAAGCTGCTAGATGTAAAAATGATACTAACAGTAACAGCAAGTATAGTGCAGTTCTCAAATGATGACACCACCATTTACAATGTGACATTCAGCGTTATAAAATACAATATGCTGTAAAAACGTAAAACTTACATTATTTGGGTTATTTTGTTCTATTAATCATATTTTTTGTAGATCTTTACAGCAGCACAATTACTGAATCCCGGTGTTTGTGGTTTAGTGACAAGAAGATTACTTACTTCTTTCAATCAACACGTTTTGCATATTTTTTGTTAAAGATAGCATGAGATTTATAAATTCTTTGTGTATTACTGGCGAAAATTTTAACCAAATTACAGAATAAAAAATACAAGCTTCTTGCAAAATTATTCAACAAAATCCATACCACGGTAGTAATTCATATGTTTAATTCCGATTCACGAATCTGTATAAATTACAAATGACAAATTATTTCCACCGTGCGGTTGGAAACCATTTTAGACTTGGAAAATATTTTTAGAACTTTCTTCCAAAAAATCAAAGATCCTTTTGTCCTCATGTCTACAAATATGCTAATTTCATAATTTTCCTGTTTCGGCTACAATTATTAGTTATAAGTTAAAAGTTTATTATGCATATGTGTTAAATTTTTATAGGTGTCGTTTTACTCCAGTTTCTGCATTTACCTGTCCAAATCAAGACAAAATAAATGATGCACTAAACTGTTTTCAGAACCATGTGCATAACATTGATGAGGGGAAAATTTGATTTCTCAAAGTATTTGAGTCTTAACATTAACAATTCTTTTGAAATGCAACTTGACGTTCAGAGGTTTTCTTTGCAGTCCTTATAGGACAGTTTATGTCAAAACAGAGACAATTCAAGCAGCATAATATGGACAGTGTATTTTGAGCCAACAAAATAGGCTTTCACCATATTGTCTATGAGAAAGTAGAAAAACATTTTTAGGTTCAAAATTAGCATTGTGGCTAACGTAGTGGGTATAAAAATAATTTATACGTTTACATATCCTAAAAACTACACTTAATAATCGCGACACGAATTTTGAGGCTGCATGAGAATTGTCATAAGCAGTTATGTCCAAGGTACAGGAAATTGTAGCCCATAAACTGCATTTCCTGAAGTTAGATGTTAGAGAAAGTTTTATTGGACTTGACATTCCAACCATTCCATGTTTCAAGGACAAGTGTGTACAAAAAGGTCAGTACTAATGCACGCGATATCCGGTCAAAATTGTAATGCATACAACCTACCTAATAATATACTGAGTTTTGAATGACAAAACCATTTGTCTTCCTCACAAAAATGCTTTCCGGAGACGAGAACTAACTCGTAAAATATCTTTTTATAAATGTCTCCTGTTTCGTTAACTAGTCGATGTACAAGCTGTTTTCTATGCCAAAACTAAACTTGCTTCGTTGCAAGTATTTTTTAATATTTGACATTCAAGAAGAACTGCTACATGACTGTATAGTGAAAGTGGGCAAATGAAAGTTGAATATTGTTTATAGATTATAAAACAAGTTTTATTGCCAAAATTGGTCAAGTGCTATCGAGAAACCGTTTTCTATTTTTGAACAATAGTAGTTATACTACCAGTCGCCAGACATCCTACAAATGAATTTAGTGTTTGATTTTATCAATGGTGTCAATGGTGTATCTTTCATGACCTTAACTTCAAATCAAAGCTTAAACTAAAACTAAAACTAAACAACTAAAACCGTATGAAAACTAAAACAAGTGAAAATAACCGCACAAAGATATTAATAATTTGTACTGTACTGTAGGATAAGAACCGATATAGACAAAATATTTAGCGTTTACACATGAACTTTTATGAGAACCAGTAAATCGAAAATCCTAAAAACGTTTACATGATACAAAATTATTTTTACGTAGCCACCGTATCAACCTGCCTGGCTCCACTCTGAATTTTTAATGCCGTTCAGTCATTTATTATTTACGTTACTGTCGATTATTTAGATGGTCTAGTCATTTTGTCGTTGTTTTAGTTGAATGATTTTTTTGGAATTCATTTGGGAAAATGAATGCAATCGATTGTTTATTTTTAGTCGGTCTAAACTTTTACAGATCAACCAATATTTAATTACGTAATGGGAAATAGTTGGTATATTTAAGTACGCCATTACATCACAATCCCTTATATCTGTTAATATTTCCCGTCGTTTTAAAATATTTAAGGATTGAAATGTGTTTGATTCGTCATATTTCTCAAAAACAAAACAAATTACATAATCGATGGTTTACTTGCCATTATGTTCAATTTTGAGTCCAACTACAATTTTGTAATTTGTAATTTAGTCTTTATTAACGTGTTTCATTACATTTCAGGCAGATAACAAAATACATTATTACTACTTGATCTAACAGCAAGAACACGGAAAAAACAAATCCAAAACATTATTCAGGGAAGCCAAATAAACAATACATAACAGTTACCGTAAAATTAAGCAGATTCACGATTTGAAATCATCATATTTTTGCACATTTCAATAAATTCATTCATACCAGCTTTTGGTGGAGGTTTAACAATTTGCACAAAATGATTCCAAACATTAATACAGTTGTATTTAATACAGTATTTATACCGTTCAGAAATAAAAAGTGGAACTTGTAATCGTACAATATTACAATCCGCGTCTGCACCTCTTGACCTTGTAAACCAATCTTCATACAAGTGATTTTTAAGTTCCTTTACTACAAATTTCAATAATGTTACATTACGCCTTTCAAAAATAGTTAGCATATTAAGTTTCTCAAGAAGAACAGGCAAACAATTTTTATCTTTTAGAACCTTACGACGTTTTACACGAGATGATAATTTAGGGTAAAAATAGGTAAAAATAAAATTATTAATTTTGTCTTGAAGAACTTGAACCATATTGTCCGTTTGAACACACCAAATTGATAAGCAATAATCAGCTATACTTACAACATAACACGAAAGAAAAGTCTTCACTACATTCAGAGTAAAAAATCTACGCAACGAATA
>JAQIWN010002560.1:0-15428 GCA_034699025.1 Entomobrya cf. arborea Gr-Col-00668 | reverse complement strand
CGAAAAATCTGCTGAAAAAAGTCGAAAAATCTGCTGAAAAAAGTCGAAAAATCTGCTGTAGAAAGTCGAAAAATCTGTTGGAAAAAGTCGAAAAAATCTACTGTAGAAAATAGAAAATCTGCTGGGGAACGCGTACCGATTTAATTCTAGTAGAGCTGTGTAGAGATCTGTGTCTGTGGCCTTGTCTGTGTGTGTTGTTCTTGTCCTTTTCCAGTTTACTCTACACACTATACTTGCATTGCAACTTGCAAGATTCCCATATTTGACACACATGCTGTTTGTGCTGTTCATTGCGCTGCAGATTGCATAATAGTACCCATCTAACTAAATTACTCGACAGCGTCTCGACTAAATCTTCTCAGTTTAGTGACTTTTCTGTGCTAAATATCAAAAGTTAACAAGCAATCATGTCTGGTGGTCGAGTAGCAGTTGTCACTGGCGGAAATAAAGGTTAGCGTGCATACTTTAATCTTTTGCAGTCAGCTGAGCGGATTTAAACATTTGGTCAGGCTTTGAAAAAGTAAATTGATTGTATTTTTTTGATTAATGAAGGTATCGGATTCGGCATAGTGAGAGCAATTTGCAAAGAATTTGATGGGGTTGTGTACTTGGCGGCGAGGGATGAGGGGAGAGGTAAATAGGCTCATCAGTTAAATCTCAGTTATCAGTGGAGTGAAGGGTGTGTTAGTGTATTTAATTGCGTATTTTTTGTTTTCAATCCAGGTCAACAGGCTGTTGAGGATCTCAAAAAGGTATGCAACAATTTAATTTAAGATTAGTCAGTTTAGTTCTTCTAGTTAAAAATGTTAACTGTCCAATTTAAAAAAAACTCTCTCTAGGAAGGACTCAACCCAGTGTTCCAACAACTGGATATAGATTCCCTCGAGAGTATCCAGCGATTTAGGGATTTTATTAAGGAGACTCATGGAGGGTTGGATGTACTTGTCAACAATGCGGCAACTGCTTATAAGGTAGTTACGCTTTGCTAAATTAACTCATGAACTATTTGGAAATATTTTATCAATGCAATGCGTTTTATGGATTATTTAGGTGGCAGCTACGGAGCCATTCGCTGAACAAGCGGAGGTGACAAATAGAGTCAACTTTTTTGGAACACTGAATGTGTGCAATGAGCTGTTTCCGTTGTTGAGGAAGGGGGCAAGGGTTGTCAATGTGTCCAGCTCTTGTGGTGAGTGCGTTTAATACTCTTCACAACTTTAACAATAATTTCTAAACCGCTTAATTCGGCATATTTTATCAGGCCATTTGTCACGAATCAACGGCCAGGAACCAGAATCGATTGAACTCCGGAAACGGTTTTCTGACCCCCAGCTCACGGTTTCTCAACTTATCGAGCTTGTTAACACGTTCGTCAGGTGAGTAATTGATGAGTCTTTGGTTAGCTCATTCCGTGTTTAACTAACATGTGTCTTATCCTCATATCTATATTTCCTGCAGCCTCGCAAAACAAGGAACTCACCGAGAAAACGGGTGGCCAAACAGCGCATACAACGTTTCCAAAGTTGCTGTTTCCGCGATGACAAGGATTCAGCAGCGGGAGCTCGACCAATCCCGACCTGGTGAGGACATTGTCGTCAATTCCGTTCATCCTGGATATGTGGATACTGACATGACCAGTCATAAAGGTAGACATACCAACTCCATTTATAATCAGTCGAACGTGTAGTATTCAGTTGACGTTGACAAATGGAAATGTTTGGATGTTCCACAGGACCCTTAACAATCGACCAAGGAGCAGCTGCCCCAGCATGGCTGGCCCTATTACCACCAAACGTTACGGAACCCCGCGGAGGTTACGTTTGGTACAATAAGCAAATTACCGATTGGATTGATGGCCCAACTCCTACGATCTACTAAAAAGCAATATAGCTTGTGCTCATGTGAAAATAATTCTGAAAGCTTAATTCATTTGCATAATAACTGATGTAACGTACAAAATCTCTGTTTTAAAGCTTATGATTACTTCCAAGTGTGTTTAGTTTTGTGATACTAAAATAAACTTTTGTCCTCTGTAAATCGTGTAACAAAGTCATACTCATTAGTTCACGTGCTGTCGCTGTAGTGTTTTTTTTTTCTAGAGAGGCTCGTCATTGGCCATATACTTCACTGTCTCACTGGACAGGAGTGATAGGATGTCCCATACACGTACAATTTTTTTAATGCATAGTATTCAAATCGCTGACGTCACATGTTAGGCTTGATAGGTTTGATATGATACGTGTTGTAAGCTGGAGAACACGATTTCATAACACTGACTGGATAGAAAAACATGTACACCTGTCCATGCTTAAATGTCTAGTGTCCATACTTTACAAAACTCTTTTGCTATTAGTTCGTGGAGGCACGTACACGCACAAATTGTTCTTTTCAGTCAATCATAAATAAATTCGCCATTATGTCTGCAGGGAGAGTAGCCGTTGTAACTGGAGGGAATAAAGGTAATTTCAATAACTGTAGAATTAAAAGCTTTGGGGTTGATTGGAATTGATTTCGACTGAAAACTCGATTTCCAGGCATTGGATACGCTATCGTGAGAGCACTTTGCAAGGAATTCGATGGTGTTGTGATTCTCGCCGCTAGGGATGAAGGAAGAGGTCTTCAGGCTGTTGAAGATCTGAAGAATGTGAGTTACTTAATTTCACGTGGCTTGTTGCAATTTGCATTGTCAGGAGTATAAAATTCATTTTGATACAGGAAGGTCTCAAGTTGACCCCAATGTTCCAACAACTGGATATAGATTCGTTGGAAAGTATCCAGCGGTTCAGGGACTTTATCAAGGATACTCATGGTGGGTTGGATGTGTTGGTTAACAATGCGGCGACGGCTTACAAAGTAAGTGGTCTTGTGTTCAGGTTATTAAAAAATGGTTTATCAAGACGAAAGTGATATGAACAACATTCTCCCTTTCACAGCAAGATGCAACAGAACCATTTGGCGAACAAGCTGAGGTGACAAACAGGATCAACTTTTTCGGAACCATGAACGTGTGTAACGAACTGTTCCCGTTACTAAACAAGGGAGCTCGTGTCGTTCACGTTTCAAGTTCAGCAGGTCACCTCTTACGAATTAACGGGAAAGAGCCCCACGCAACTGTACTGAAGAAACAGCTTTCAGATCCTAACCTTCAGGTTTCAAAGCTTATCGAGATAGTAAATTCGTTCGTGAGCCTTGCAAAGGAGGGAAAGCATCACGAGAATGGGTGGCCAAACAGTGCTTACATGGCATCAAAAGTTGCAGTGTCAGCGCTGACGAGGATCCAGCAACGGGAGATTGATCTGGCTCGTCCTGACGATAACATTCTGGTGAACTGTGTTCATCCGGGATATGTGGATACTGACATGACCAGTCATAAAGGTTGGTGTGTATTAGGAAGTTTTTCTGAATCATGCTAAATTAATGCGAATAGCCAAATTTGACTGCTAAGAACATTATCAATTGCAGGAAAACTAACAATCGATGAAGGAGCAGTAGCGCCATCATGGCTTGCGCTACTCCCACCTAGCGTGAAGGAACCTCGAGGTGCGTTCGTTTGGCACACTAAGGAAATCATTGATTGGGTTAATGGACCTACTCCTTCTATGTTTTGAAGTGGGTATGTGTTTGTTTTCCACTCATGTCCAGTGGTGACATGTAAAATGATTACAGTTTTATTTAGTTGATTCGTTCAGCATCAGTATTTAAAGCAGACATGATTCTGTGATAAAAATAAATTTTTATGTATTGCACAATCATCCGATCACTAATTACCAAACTCAATGCATTCCAAGCTTGTTTTCCAGCAAAGCAAAGCAAATAAATCATTACTTGAAACTAACAACGTCATCGTCCTTGGTGGCGCATTTTATTTTACCTCGTTATATAATTCTGGTAGCTCCGAATATGACATACCACTTTTAGGTAACAAAAACAAAAATACACTAAGCTAGGACTACACTCAAATTTATTAAACTCATTTAATCTCACAAACAACACAACACAATTTGGACAAGAAACGCTAAAACATTTCAATGCTGATGAACAGAAATCTGTTTCCTGAGCGGCTGAACAACAGTCTCATCAATAGCAATGCTATTAATCTTAACATTGATCCCCTCCTCAAGCTGCATCTGATGAGCCTGCATTTGGTGAAACGCCAGTTTAGTCTGCTGAACTTGAGCCTGAATCCTAGCCATTGTGATTTTAAGCTGCTCAGCTTCGTTGTGCAAGTGACGCTGCAGCGTGTCACTGGAAAAAGTATCACAATTTTAAAAAAAATATTACACTCACCCTAACCCCAAAAATCACAATTCCAACTCACTTGACCAACTCCAAATTAGGCCTCATATTCCGAACCCTGATCCTCGTCTCTGTCAACGCCAAACTAGACTCTTTCTCCACATACGCCTTTTTCAGCTTGTCAAGCGCATTCTCCATCTCCCTTATCTTCAACATCACGTCAGCATGCTCCTCCTCCAACTTGTGCTTTGCACTTCTCAGCTCTACAAGTCGTTTCTCAAACGCTGCGTTCGTGTCGCAAACCTGCTTCTCCAACACCTCGCAGTTCAACCTGAGGAAACTCTCAATCACGATGTGGAACTCAGTCGAGTCCTTCAGCAGCTTATCAGCTTTTTCCTTGTATCGGGTCGTTAGGTCTTCCCATTCTTGTTCGTCGCGGACGTGGCTGTCAGACGAATGTAATAATGAGATTAAAAACTCGTAAAAAAACTAGACTACCTCCAATAATTACCTGTAATTCCCAATCCCCTCACGACCCTGCCTCTGGACCCCAATAGAATGCTCTAGTAACCCATGAGCCCTGTTATCAATCTCCATCGCCTCTTTCTTATCCTTCAACTCTTTATTCAAGTCATACTGAAATTTCCTGAGTACCCTCAAACTCTCTTTAGCTGCCGCCAAATGTTTCTCAGCAGTTACTTTAGAGTCGTCCAGCAACTGAAGCTCCTTGAGTACCTGTTTCTGTGGCTCGTCATTTACCAGATCGATCCCAATACGGTGCTCCCTGCAAAAACCACAAGTTCCTTATTACTACATCACAAACCCATCCAAATACTCAACACCATCCACCAATACAAAAACCACCAACCTCCTCTCCAACACCTCCCGATCCACCCCAACCACAGGCCCAACAGCTTCAACAGCCCCCTCCAACCTCCTCACATAAACCCCCGTATCATCAATAACCCCACCAATCTCATAAAACTTTCTATCCAACTCCTCAATCCAATGCCGTATATCCTCTATCCGTTTCTTAAACTGCCACTCTACATTCTCCTGCCCCCACTGCCGTATCTCCTCAGTTTCATCCGCCAACCGAAACGATTCAGCCAAGATCCTCTCTACCCGCTGGCGTTGTGCCTGGGAAGACCCATGAGCTAACGAGTTAGTATCTTTCCACTGCGTTTCCGAGTATCGATTCGGGTAAGTGAGCTGATTAGGGCGTTTCCCGTGATAAATCACGCTTCCTTTGTTACTCGACATGGTAAACTAATGAGGTGTTGGTAATGAAAAATTTGCAAAATATAGTTTTTGCAGAAAATACAAAGTTCAATGACATGAACACATTTAGGTGGTTATTGTATGCAAGGCAGTGTTGATTTATTTCCTAGAATTTCTCTCATCATCTACTTTTCATCTACAAAAACCAATGTTTGATCAATGCAACGGAAGTGTTTTTTTCTGGAACGTACGACTATCATGTTAGCCAAGCGTACAAAAGCTACTCCCAAACGAGTCTGCACGCTTGCTGTGAATTCCTCCCCTTTTTTGGTCCGCATGGTATCTCTTCATCTCTGCAAAATCCTAAAAACCTTTTTACAAACATGACTATTTCATTTCCACAAAAAACCAGTCATTCTACAATCCACAAACGCAAACTCCAAAAAATGGGCAACCTCTGCTTCCCACCCCACGTCAAAAAACAAATAACCTCAAAATCCAAACTCCTCGTCCTCGTAATAGGCGGCCCATGCAGCGGCAAATCAACCCAGTCCCGTATCCTCTCAAACCACTTCCAACTAACCTACATCTCCCCCGACCAAATAATCCGAGACTGTCTCACCCAAGAATCCCTCCGAAAACCACAAGCCCGACTAGAACGTCTTCGCAGACGTAAACTCAGGACGTACAATGCACTGTTAGTACACCATAAAATGACGAAAGAGGCGAAAGAGTTTTTAGGAAGAGACACGATGACCGATACCCAACATCACCGGTTCTCCCTCTCTGTCCACCATCCATCTGACTCTGAAGAGGAGTTTCTCGACTGTCCACCTCTTATCAGGGATATCCAAAAGTCGCTTAATATTGGGGAGCCTATTCCACCTCATATCATCACGATCATAGTACACAGTGTTATGCGTCAACTGCTGAAGAACGGTAACGGGTTTGTGATAGATGGGTATCCTCGAGACTCACGTCAAGCAGAGCTGTTCTCCGAACTGATAGGCGATCCACACGTGATCGTGTTTCTGGACTGTCCGGATAACGTCATGGTTGACAGGATACTGGAAAGAGCTAAAAGGAGTCAGAGGTACGACGACAACGAGCCGTTTACGAAAATGAAAATTAGCTCGTTTCATAAGCACGTAGCTATCTTGACAAGTCAATGGAAGGACAAGGATATCCCAGTTTTACGGTTGAATGGTACTGAAGCCTCAGGTTCAGTTGGGAAGGAGTGTATTGACTTGGTCCAGGGTAAAATTAGTCAAGGGGCCTTTAGATTGGGTAAGTCTCGCTATTGGGAGAAAATGACGGTTGATGAGTATCCACTCAAGTCAAGTGAGCAAGATGAGAAGGTGCAAGAAAAACCTGAAAGTGTAAAATCGTAAAATATCCTTTGTCTACTTTATTGAGGAAAATTTTCCTTAAAATAAAACACACACGCTTTGTCTACAAAAAAATCAATTGTCCATCGCATAACCTTGTGACCATCTCATCACCTCATTGTTTTCAAATAAAAATTTTTAATGCGTTGGTGGTCCACTACACAGAATGGGCGTTTTCCAATTGTTGTGTGCACACATGCCAGTTTTATCTTTGATCATCTTCACTTTTTTTGTGTACTCCTTAATTTGGTCACACCAGAAAAAATGGGATTTCGTAACATTGAAAATTTCAAAAGAAGATTCATACGAGATTTGCATGATAAAACGGGGAGTATCGTATTACGCGAAATTATATTATTTTTGCATACACATCATCTTCACAAGCACCCTATACAAACCAACCCGCATAAGTATCTAGACTAACTACCCATACGTATGATTTATAGTAATGACAGTCAAGACAGAAAAAAAATAGATGTGCAGAAAATTCCATCAAAGTAATAAGGGATGATGACCACATGACCAAAATGGGAATTTGTGTGTAAAATTGCAAAAGAGTCTTGATGTTTTATCCTTGGCATTGAAGATGACTTTTTGACGATTCCCATTTAATGTGTTTTTTTTTTGGTAGTGTATTGATGAAGTAAAGTGATAATAGAGTTGGAGAGTGATAATAAAAATATGTTATGTGGATGGGAGGAGATTATTCGTACCTACCTTGCAATATTAATTTTTTTTGCAAACTTGGCAAGTGTGTGTGATTCTTAACTGAAAAGTTATTGTATATGGTTTTGTTTGCAGATTTTTAATGGGGATATTGTTTAATGGGATGTTTTTTTGTAGATTATATACGTGGTGGTTGATCTGTGTTAACCGGATTTTTGTAGAAGGGGACGTAAATGGATGCCGTCGCGTCGTTGGTTGCAAGTTAATTTGCATTTTGAGAGTTTTTTTTAGGGATTTGGGGTTGGATGGTTTGTTGTCATTGTATCTGGGTGAATTGTGCCGAGATTGATTGAGTTTAGATTCAGTTTTGGATGGGATTGTGATCAGTGAACTGTGGGTCTTTGTGAAATTTGAGTTGAGAGTTTTGAAAAATTTGCGAGGAAATTTGTTCGAAAATGTCCAGGTTTCAACCTAAAGTTTTGAGGTTTGAGGATGAGCAGGAGGTGAAGGGGCTGGTGAAACCTAGTAAGATTGTCCATATGATTAAGTGGTTTGGTGAAAAGCGTAGAGTTTTGCTGATTTTTCATTTCTTTTAAATCTTTCAAGACATGCATGAAATCCACACGGGTCACTTGCCCAAACCTCAATTTGCTACCACGCGTGGTCCTCTGGAGATGCAGAGACAACCACAGAGAGCGGTAATTAAAAATACTTATCAGTTGTATTTTTGTGATTGTATCTATAACTTATCTAAACACTCCTCCACAGCGTCTCCAAAACGTGGAGCACGTCGCCCCACAACCCCACTACGCTACCGTATGGGCCCCTCCCGTGATGAGGTACACTCAGCACTACTCCAAGGTCGAGAGCCGGTTCAATGATTTGAACAAATTCGTTTATCCACCTGAAGAGGATTGATTTAGTGGAATAGTGCGAAATTCATATTTTTTCATCATGCAAATTGTATACTAATGATATCTTTTCACATTACTACTACTTTAAAATTGTCCATACTTTTTTTTAATATTGGGGTTGTCGAAATTCATTTTTAATAATAAAGGAAAGATTAATTTGGTGCAAAGTTTCACTACAAAATGATTGTGTGTAAAAATTTTAATCATGCGCATTTCATGACATGAACAAAGGAAGCAGCATCTTTTACCATCATGATCATCAAAACTCTTAATACCACCTGCTCTTGTTTTTTATCATCATCAAGCTCACATCATCACCAACCAGATGTGCTGTGTAAAAAGCAGTTTCTTGCAGTGCAGACATCAATGAAATGTCTCTACCTCCATGTACCTCAGGAGGAAGAATAGCTGTTGTCAGTGGAGGTGATCCCCTTTTTCTAGTTTACCCCGGAATCCCTTGCTAAATAGTTTCCAAACTACAAGGCTCTGTTTTCTTAAAATTTCAGGTAACAAAGGAATAGGCTACTGTATCGTGAAAGCCCTCTGCACAAAACTGAAAGATGACCCGGAAAATGTTGTGTACTTGACTGCTCGTCATGAGGAGAGGGGAAAGGCTGCTGTTAATCAAGTAAAAAAGGTAAGCAATTTTTTACCTTACTTTTGTGTGGAAAGCGCATCCTTTTATTTGTGTACGTTGACAGGAAGTTAGGTAACCGGGGTGTAGAGAGTAAAAAGAAAAGTAGGTCGACCTGTTTTGTCTTTGTCTTGGGCTGATTTTGATTGACAGTGGCACTTGACAAAAGAGCGTTTACACACAAAAAAGTGATAGTGTCACGATAAAAGAATGCCATAATTTAACTCTAATTTCCCTGTAAACAGGAAGGCTTACATCCGCGCTTCCACCAACTTGACATTGAGTCAAAGGACAGTGTCAAGCGATTGTCTAACTTTCTCAAGACCACTCACGGAGGCCTTGACATCCTTGTTAATAATGCTGGAATTGCGTACTTTGTCAGTTGAAAAATATGATTTAATATTGATGTTGTTTGTGGTGTGTATTCATTTTTATGTTGTGGTTTTTTTACGATATTGTTTACTTTGTTGGGTGCAATTTTTCTGAACAGACAAACCAGTCCGCACCGTTGGAAGTTCAGGCGAAACATACTTTGGACGTGAACTATTTTGGGACTCTGAACGTTTGCAACGAGTTGTTTCCTTTGTTAAAGCGGTATTCTAGGGTCGTTAATATGTCGAGTGGATTAGGTAAATTAGTTTGTAGTGTTTGCTCATTAGATGAAGTGGAACAGAGTTTATGAATAACTTTTGTGAAATGGGGAAACCCAATTAGGTCACTTGAGTAAAATTAATGGGATGGAACCGGGAGCTTCCCAATTGAGGGAAAGGTTTTCTTCCGAATCCTTGACTGTTGATGGATTGAGTGGACTTGTGAACGAATATGTTAGGTAACTTTTGTATATCTAATTGTTTATTTTGTTGGGTGAGCTGAGCTAACATATCATAACAATTTGTTTTTATTAAGATCCGCAACTGAAGGAACACATCGACAAGATGGATGGCCAAACAGTGCGTATGCCGTATCAAAAGTTTCCGTTACAGTGCTAACTAAAATCCAACAAAAGGAATTTAATGCTCAACGGCCTAATGATGGGATTGTAGTAAATGCAGTACATCCTGGCTGGGTGAAAAGTGATATGACTGGGGATAGGGGCATTTACTCTACGGAGGAAGGTGCTGAAGCACCTGTTTATGCGGCTTTACTACCACGTCATAATGAAGAAGGTGACATCGACATCCCACGTGGGCAGTATATTTGGAGGGATAAAACTGTCGTTGATTGGGTGGATAAAGGAAGTATAGCTGATAAGATGAAGACTTGACGTGATTTATGTACTATGCACTATGCTTTCTTAAACTGTTTGTTAACACTTGAAAGTGATTAAAATGATAAGAAAGCATATGGATGAATTTTTATGCTAATTTCTTTTCAAACGCGCAATGCATGGAATGATGATATGGTGTCTTTATTTTTCAGGCTTCTTGGCTAATTTAACATTTTTATTGTCACCAAAAAATGTTTAAAAAAATAAGATCACAAATCACCCCAAAATTATCAACACTCACCCACCACTACATAATCACTTACTAAACAAATGTTGTTTGTTACCTTGGGATTTATTGCGAAATGCCCTTTTGTGACAACAAAACAAAAAGAATTTTTGTATAAAAAAATATTTGAAAAACAAACCAAAACATTAAATGTCACCAAAAAAATAATATCGTTTCACCTTATTATTGTCAACGTCATATTTTTTTTCTAAATCTCAAGTGTTATTTACCACCACGTTAAAAAGTATATAGGAACAAAGTTACGTGAATATTTAATTATTTACTCAAAAGTAAACTCATATGGTGACCCACTGTGAGTGAAAATATACCGTTATACACTCCTGTTGTTTTATTGGCCACTAAGTGAATTGAATTGACACCAAGCATCAATCCAAGCACAGCAGGTGAGATTTGTAAAAGTAAATATCAATTATTTTATATATTTGTAATAAAGTGCCGAAAAATCTGGCAAGGGTTTTGTAATAAATTAATGTAGACGTACGACTTTTTTTTAGGACCGATATTAGTTTAGTTTATTTACTCAAGCTGCAAGACACATAAAACTGTAGTGCAACTTGATTTTGACCCTACTTTACAAGTTAAATTGTAAACAATATAGATAATATGATTTTTTTTTGGCAAATCTAAACAGAAAATTATTATTGTGGATGATTAATATTTTTATGCATGTGAAATGTCTATCCAATGGTAAAAGTGGTTGACGCCAACCGACCTTCCTACTCCAAAACACAGTAGTATACACAATCTGCATTGTCAAGTTTGTTGTTTTGTTGATGTCCATTTAATCTCACCAAATTCGCAAAGCTGAAACCTTCGCAGTATTCCATATTTGGGTAAACGAGTGATTTGGGCAGAGGTTTCCTTAAATGGAATTTGCCCGTCGTCAGTCAAGTAAATGCAGTGGTAGTAGTAGTGGTCAAGCTTTCAAAACATCAAAATCATGCGACTCTACTATGCTTACCAATTTGGAATGACGTGTTGTCTCTTTTGACTTTACTTCAAATAATGGCCGACAACACGACAAACATAGTTTGGATTTTAAGATTCTTATTTGCCGAGTGGCATGTGTTCAAAAAATTTCTGTAAGTTTACTTGAAAATGTCCACAATTTTCTAAAGTCAACTGCCCATCTTCGTTAGAAAATTACAAACAAGATAATTAAGATATGCGAAAAATGTAACGAACAAATCTATAATATTGATCCATTTGTCAGGCATTGTCTCATTTTGCCCAAACTTGGAAAATTACACAAATAAAATGTACATCAACGAAGGCAGGAAATCGTCTACACTTTCCAATTAGCTTTTTTTGTGACGGTGATGACGATGACGTACGTGTAAAATTAACTATACCATGCGTAAGTCGATTATCGATAGCAAACGATAACTGTAGGTTGTACAACATGCTAATAAACTCATAACTTGATAATGAAGATTCATACAAGTACTTGTAGTAATTTCCTAGCTTGTCGTTAAGTTTCACTTACCATTATACCACTACCACCTACTTGATATTTGTTTTGACATATTTAACAATTTCGTGATAAGAAAGCGCAATATAACGAGCTTATACTATTGACATGTAGCGGGTCAGAAAAATCAAGGCATAAAAAAGGAAGAGATCGTGGCCATCGTTTTTTGTGTAAAAAGTGTCGTTAAATTCATGTCATTCAACTCATTACTCAATTATTTCATAGTCCCTTTCGCCAGTGAACATGATTATCACAGTAATCTCTATCTTTTTCTGCTCTCACCTACTCATCGGCGATTACGGCGATTGTTGTTGCATTGTGCACTTTTTTGTATGTATACCTTCTCATCAAAGTTGAGAAATTAATTTTACTCGTAAAGAAACAACCCATTACGATCAATGAGCATCATCCCAATCATCCATCAAATTATAAGAATCGATGGATTAACAGCCAAAAGTACTGCAGAATCTTAAACTGATTATCTACCAGACAGTCAATTATGTTGTTGAAAATTTCATATTTGAAAGCACATTCAGGTGCAAAAAATTACAATCTTTTTCATAATTTTTATTACACCCACTCAAATTGCAGTGGTTAAAAGCTCAAATTTTCACTTGTTTATCTCCCCCTTGTATTCAATTTTTTAATTAGTTTACTGCACAACAAGTGATAAATCATGTTTTTGCAAGTCGTAAAATTATAAATTCTTAGAAAACGTTTTTAAAAAGTGAATATGGCTTTTGAGAAATATAAAGACGGTGCTTTTGACTACATGAAGTACTCGCTACTCTTACATAAAACGTGTTTCAAATGTGATTAATTCTTCAAATACTATTTCCCGACTTAACTTTTATTTAGAAACATCAAAACAAGTCGTTGATTATTAAATAATCTTCTCAAAAAAGTATTACGTTTGTACCTAAACCATCCGTCCACATGATATTTTTCAATCGATAAAACTACTCCACAAGCTTTTCATTTCATTTTAATTAATTTTTTTTGCTAATGAATAATTGATATCAGTCTATTTATGAATAAAAAAATTAAAGTATCATCATCAAGCTATCATGTTATTGAAGGAGAGGTTTTCATTTGCATCAACACCGTCGTCCTTAAGTTTGAAAATATTTACGTGTAGGTTTTATCAATCCAACTGCTATATAGACTAACCACTTTCAGCAAACTTTAAGACAACGTATTTAACCAAATCCATCTTTCTCCCTCACCGACATTTTTGTGTAGGCAGTTTGGCAGTTTCATATTTTACATTTTATATTGAGACACGCCACATTTTGATATCGCGAATAAAAACTGCAATTCTTTTCTGAGCTCATTCATATAATCGACAGATTTGCAACTGTCTAAATGGCAGGCAAAAGGGCTGAGGATTTCTGGTGTAGTAGCCAAATAAAATGCAAATTAGTTCTTGAAAAACTACCTTTCAGACACCCATGATTACTGTGAATTTGAATGTTATGCTTCAGTTAGGTAGCGTAGCGTTGTGTGCAGCGCTGTTTCATTTTCTTAACATTTCAACCAAAGCTTTGCGCTTGCTTGGATGACTTTTCTGTTATGCGTGGGTGTCACGAATATACAAGCGAACATATTTGACTGATCTTAAAATATGTGGTTTCCTTTTGAGTTTTACTATTGTATGATTTACCTTGCAAGGTAATCTGTGTACAAAGCCTTTTATAACGTAAGCTCTTATGAAAAAGGATATATTGTGATGTAAACTGTAACCAAAAGTTAGAGTTTTTAAAAAGATGTGATGTATTTCATTTTGCATATCTACCTGACTGACTGACTGTGATGCTTTTAAAAGTCTCCACCTTTATGTTATGCCACACATGATGAGGATTTTGTTTTTTTAGGTGATTTTCTTAACCCTTTTTACAAATGCAATGGTTATGTTTTATTAGAATTATTTCTTTGTTGAGATCAAGCCAAAAAGGTTGCTGTTACAAATATGTAAGTAGCGTATTATACAACACTTTTATTTCGTATGTAACTAGTCTGGTAATTATGTTGCTGCACTTTACCATAAAAAAATAACAACTGTTTGGTCAGTCTCAACAGAACAGCTCAAGTTAGAGCTAAACAGCTCCAAAAAATTATAATTACAAGTGTAACGTATTAATAAAGCTTCTTTGGATAACAAGATTATTTATTTTAGTAAAAGTTAACTCCATTTTCGTTAGATATTCCATTCTGGTCATCATCTCACCACGGATTTTGGTGGTTCAAGTGACCACGCATATTTATTTTGGAAGTGATCACATCATTTTTTCAACCTGGCCATTACCGTTCACCATGTCATAAGTAGTTTTTGCACTTTTGGACTGGGGTATTGTGTATTGTCAACCATGTTAGGATTATCATCATCGTTATCCAAATACAGGTGAGGGAGCAGAGGTGGATTATTACTATTATTACACAGCAGCAAAACAATAAGTATTTTCTTTGCGCTTCCATACCGAAAAAAATTGCTCTGGGGTAAAAAAGGATTGAACCTGAGAAAGAGTTGCAATTGCTTCTGTGATGAATTTTTTTTGGTAATGTAAATTCTGATCGTTTTTGCATGTAAAACTGTTAGTTATATGCAGTTTTTTAAAATTGAGAATACTGTTGGCTGTTGACCTCAAGATTTTGAAATAATCACTCAATACGTTCTGCTACTAACGATAATAAACTTGAAGCCTTGTCACTATTCGGTTTGGTGCATTTTTTTCTGTGGAAAATTACAATTTCCACCTGAGAATATTGATGAGTTTGTTTGATATGAAGAAGATATATTGCTATTTTACGTGAGTTTGTGTACAATAAACTGAGGTTTTTCAAAACTGCAACAAAAAAACATCATCAGAAAAGCCACAAAAACTCATTTACACTGTCGATGTACTCAGCACTCAGCACTCAACAGCAAAAAAAATAATAAAAGTGAGTAACAGTTCTGTGGATAAAATGGAAAACCGCATTCTTTGAAAGTTTGAGACGTGTGTTGTCTTATTAGTCATTTTTTAGTTTAGCAGTTCGTTATTCATCGGAATAAACACGTTTAGTTGAGTATCGCATAATTGATAAATTTTAGTTGGTATCTTAATAGGATACTCATTAGAGACACATGTGTCACAATTTTAAATTTAGTAGAATAGTTTGCTTTAGTGGTCTCATCGGTGATTCACAAACATTACCTGGATTCATCGAAGGTTACAAGAAATAGTGTAAAGAGTCCATAGCCAATATAGCAGGTAGAAAATTCAGTAAATCACAAAGATGAAAGGGAAGGTGGCAGTGTAGTACTCTCGATGCACTTTATTTGCCGTAGGGTATTTCTTTGAGTCTCACGAATTTTTTTATACGTGAGCATTCACCGTTTCTCGC
>JAQIWN010002559.1:0-15435 GCA_034699025.1 Entomobrya cf. arborea Gr-Col-00668 | reverse complement strand
CATATTTTGCCAATAATTGGTGCATATTTAAGCGCTTAAAATGACGGTTTTTAGTGCATATTTTCTCTCCCTTTAATGATGACAATCTTTTAGGTATGCATTGATTTTACACAGATGCAATGCAGGTGTACGACGTACCGTACAGGTACATTATGCATACTTACTGATATGATGATGATATCATATCAAATAGCAGTAAACATATTAGCTTCATTTTCAACTGCTCTTGTTTCTATTGCATTGACCAAAAATATTAGTTTTTACAAATCAAGCCAAGGTATTTGCACTATATAGCAATATATTATTTATCCTTTGTCGCCGCACTCTTATAAACTATCACTTGATAGAAAGTGTCCGTTTTAAAGCTGACCACGTACAGTATCGCGGCTTTCAAATGAATAACCAATTATGTATAGGCCGCCCAACCGGTCCTTCGTATTGCAATTTTTGCAGTTGGGACTTGTGACTGTGATGCCTTTTAACCGTACTAAGTTCATGATAATGGCACACAATCAATTTTAATATTATAAGAGAGTGTCAGTGAGGGAGAGAGAGAAGGAGAAGCATGAATAAATTCCGTGTACTTATGTATCGATCAAATACTAATAGTAATATGTTTGTATTTTCCGATATCGTTCGTCATCCATCCTTAATTGGTTTAATATCCTATGTGCCGTGATACTAAATGACAAACAACAACATTAAGGCTGGTTGGTGATCTATTAAGATTATTATTATTAAATCTTGTATATCAAGCTATACAATCAAAATTAGAGATATATCCACTTTTCAGCATGCATATCATTTTATTTATCAATGTTCATCAATATGTAAAGTCAAGTATGAGTATGAGTTGTATTATGAGCTGTTATCTGTTTGAGGTAAGATGAGGTAAAATTAAGATGGGAAATTAAGTTGCATTTTCCTCAAGAATTAAAGGTTGACAAAAACATAGCATAACATGATAATTGGCCAAGGGTCTTAAAAAAAATAAGACATGAAATTTCGTCAAAACCACAATGCAATTTGTTCACTAAACGCTCAAAATTCGAGATAGGTCATGCGAAATGCAAACATGCAAAAGGCATATTAATCATCAAAATGACATTCACCCTCCTATGCCATTGATATCCCTTGTGATACATGTACTAATACAAAAGTTTATACAATGAAACGTATTTTTTGATATACGATCTTTTAACATTGGTTTGAAAACATTAAAATGTCTCTGCTGCTGTTTTATCACATGAAATACGTATATTTTTTGGCATTTAGCTACCAATATCATGATCATCATGAGGTTAAGATTTTGATAACAAACAGAAGAAAGTCGAGGCGGTTGATGGTACTATACCGTTATGCTGCTGTTACTCAAAACAAAGCAAAAAATATTTAAAAACCTTAGACATTAGTAAAAACTCATCAGAAAAATAGTATGATGATAAAATGAATTCGAATATTAATGTTGATCAGTTACTGGTTAAATTCTGTAATCACTATTGGTTCTTCTCTCTAAATGAGGATCATCATCACTTTCAATCCTTGCCTAAAAATACTTGCGAATTGCACGCAATATATTCCTGAAGTTTGTTCTTGTGATTGGATAAATTACAAACAAACATGTATTTCTACAGTAGTGAGTTACAATTTGTGATTGTTTAGCATTCTCTGTACTGTAGTTAAAACATGAATAACTATTTTTTGCATTAGACATTAGACGTAATTTTGAAGGACGACGACCACCCTTAAAAGTCCCTTTTTGAGTAAAATTTTTGCAATATATTTTAATAATCACAGCAGCAAACGACAAGAATACATATTATGATGGCGTAGGATAGAAGATGTAGTGATGATGATGATTACACTTATGGACACTGTTGCAAGTAATAAAATTCATGTGTCTACGAAAGCTAAGTGCATACACAGACAATCATCATCAATTTTTTTGGAAAATGTATCAATGCACCTTTTTGCTTATCACATTGATAAAACGTAAGGGACAAAATTGTTAGGAACCCTTTTTTTTATTACACGTCGATCCCAGAATCTAGCTTTGTAGCAGCTGCAGCACAATTTTTTTCTATGAAATTTATACGTCGTCTCCTCTCATATCACACTGTTTCGCTTACAAGGTGCATGGGCATGCATTCCATTAACCCAAAACTTGCAACTCGACGAATTAAACATGAAATGTCTTTCGAGCTTTCAACAGCCCTTTACATTATAGCTACATATTGCTCTAGGAACGATGGCGTTTACATTTTTGCATGCTACCTACTCAATATACTTTAATAGCTACCTACAACAAAGTCAACAGTGATGTTTGTTTAGTTATGTTATGTTGCATTGCGTTCAAAGGTGCCGTATGTTATTCACGACAGCAAAATATGCATACTTTGCGTGGTTTGCTCGAACTGCTTTTGGGGTAAATATATGCCCAATAATGTTAATAACGATAACGGTCAGTAATAGTAATAGATTTGAGTAACGACAGGCAATAATTGTAAAGTGAATTCTCGGCTTCTTTAGTGCTACTACTGCACTGCCGTGCAAGTCAGTTGAGCGAGGTTACGTAATAATTTTATACTATCACTATCAACTATGCATACTATAATTGTGAAAAAAACGTTACAAACTTTGTTTGTAGTTCTCCTAGATAAATTTTTAGTCCAATGGAAGTTGTCATTCCTTTATACAATACAAAACATAATACAATGCATGTAGTAAACTATGTGGAAGCTGAATATTTCTCTTTGATGATATTTTGTCAAATTTGTAGTAAAACAAAACAGCATACCATTTAGTTGCACATGTATATCTTGTCTGTTGTGCATAAGATTCCTTTCTTATTATTACTATTACCGATGCACCTTGACCTACACTGGTGTAGTCCAAATAGACTATTTTACATATACACTACGCAGAGTACACACGTGCTATATAAGATGAAAGAATGATACTGGTGGCACATTGCCCTCAAATTACACTGCACTCCTTTTCCTTTCCATAAGACAAGCCAGGAATAACGATATAGTAGACTGCATATCAGGGGGACTTTTTTCAAGCTACGATTTACTTGGAAGATTCCTTATTCAAGCCATCAGACAATTATTGTTATTCTAACCAAAAGTGCATTAAAGAACTTTTTTATAATTGGGAATATTTCATTTTTTTCTCTTCATTTCATATTAGTACAAAAACAAAAAAAAAATATTGTAGATCATGCAACCTTTTTACTATGAACCTTGTATTGACGCGAAAAAATGTGAAAACCATGAAATAAAAAGTTACTTGTTATGCTGTGCTGTGGTAGATGATCTGATTTTTATAATGAAAACAACAAGCCTTACCGTATAGCAAGTATATGGTCTTGTGCGAAATTAGTGTAAATGATGTTTTTTTTTTCAATCAAGATCTCGTTTGAATGAAAAAGTCCACATTATTAGTTATTTATCTGGACAATCTCCTCTCCTCTGGCTGGAGTGCCTCAGCAGGCGGCACGACACACATCAATTTAGATGCCCCGACTTCCGTTTTACACAGTTTGCTCTGATATGATATGGATAATAAAACACACAGGCATTGAAACAAAGATCTTGATGGTCAACCGGAATGATAAACGACTGCATTTATAGACGATATAATTGGACGTGGAGTGAACACGTTAATAATACTTCCAATCTCTCTCTACCGTTTATGATGTGATACATTCTGGTAACTAATTATTGCTAAAGTCTCCCTAAAACTTTTATCATATACTACATCCTTGAAGTCAACTAATCTGGCATTAAGACCTTCAACCTTATGATCCCTTCCTGATGAAGATGTGGTGATCATGTAACGAGCTCCTAGATTATTATGTACTCAGAAAAAACTAAGAACATTATATATGTATCAACGAACGTCAGATCTTTGTCCACAGTCCACACATCAAGTTATGCATATGCATGAGCAGTAAGCCATAACAATTACCAAGAAAAATACAATAGGAAGTCCTATCATTATATTTTTTTATATTTCCCATGTATGACGAGTTTTTTTTACAAAAGTTTACAAAAAAAGAACTTTTTTCTTTAAATTTTTGGGCGTCGTTTCCTGTAGAAAGCGAAACTGGAGTATATGATTTTGAATTTTCTGATCTTTCAAAATAGCAAGTTTCTAAGATGACTGATGGTATGATAGAGTAAGGGAAACGGATATGTCTCATTTTCTGACATGACATAAGGTCCTGCACAACTAATGTATGTAGGTATATTTTATATAAGCACACTTGGCACACATTTTTTTCCAAATGGAATTTTATTGTATAATAACTTTCTAATTCCACACGCATCTCTATATATTTTGTGTGTATCGTTTGTGTGATTCATGTAGTTATAGCTTGCCAGTTTTGCCACATCACATCAGCAGCAAGAAAAGAGTTCGCGGTGACCATCACCGTAGACTCTATCCGAGTCAGAGTCGACCACTATTACGGTACTTAGATTAGAACCCTTTACTAACTTAAAGGTGCAAAGGTATGAGTCACATTTGTATGTTGTATTCATTATAGCTAAATAGCCATAACACGCCACTGCTTTCGTTTTCTAAGGCAGATATAGTCCCTCAGCCGTAAATTAAGGGACGACGACGTGGTTAAAAAGATGCGAAATGGAATGTGAGTCAAAGGATGATGATATCAGCATAGAACTGTAATGATTTTGTTTATCTGTCTGTCCTTTTCCTTGTGCTATCATTTGTAAACCCTTTTTGACTTTTTTAGTTGATATTGTTTAAGCATCTAAAGCCAAACGTATTGAGTAATGAATGATGCACTATGTTTCAACGGGATGGTATCAGTATCAACAAGCATAGGTCAGTGTTAAAAAAGTACCATTAAAACTTTAAGCCTCCTCATGTCGACTTTAGAGATTAGTGTCTCAAAAATTTAATTCAAATAGTACTGTTCTGAACACAATTTAGATATATGTCTGTGTGACACATCAGATAACCCTTTTGTTTTAGTCAAATATAGAACTACATATATATACCACTTCGTATCATATCGCATTAAACAAAACAAATTATATATACACCTACTTGCACTTTCATTTGGGTCATTTACTACTTTTGTTAATATCTTTATACGATTTGTAATTTTAAAGATTTAAAAACTCAACTCAGGATATGTTATCTAGGGAATAGTGACATCACCTTGCAAAAAGGAGTATATGTGGCGACATACATATATCCCCAGCACAATATCACAGAAATATTTTTGTCGAAATTGTACTTAAATGCAATGCATAAAAATCTGGAAGAACAAAAAACCAAACTAATGAAACAAATAGAACTTACAATATGCTTAGATTACAATACAAAGCTTCTAGAAGAAAAGGGGTAATGTGGCTCATTCTCTTTAAAAAAAAAGAACACTAAGAATATCTATGTAACCTTATTTATCAATAAAGAAACATCATATAAATATCACGAAACGTCTGCTTTAAAAAATGCTTTTTCATTTTACAATTTTAGTTGAACCCTTTAGTTACTAATGGGAAGCTACTTCGACTCGGTTATCTAGCAGATAACAAAAAGTCCTTGGAGAAATTATAAAAATGTTTTTGAATGCCTTGAATTATTGCATATAATAGTTCTTTAGAATTGATGGATGCTTAAACGTCATATTAGGTCGTAAAAAGACAGCAACAATTATCCTTATTGGAGTCTGTGATCTTGAGAAAAAGTTGAATATTTTCGTCATTTAAAACACGTTTAAACAATGTCGGCATATTTCTCTGATGAACCATATTGAACTGCCTACCAGGATGAGATAGATTCAATATGAAATTTAATGTATGTTGCACAATTTTGATGTAATGTAGAAGGACGTTTTGGAAAATCCAGACATTTTTCAAGAAAGCGTCTCTAATCTGACTTTTACAAGGAAATTACATGATCCGTAAATGCGTAAATGCTACACGTAAAACTAAATATATTTCGTCAGTTTTCTCTTTAAAGTGAAAAATGTAAACGTACAGACAATGCTACTTGATGCTTTGACGTATTGTTACAGACAGTTCAGAATTAGATATGTATGCAAATAATGATATGTGTACAAAACTACTTATCACTTACCAATACCTCTGTCAGTCGTAGCATTGTCTGGT
Source organism: Entomobrya cf. arborea Gr-Col-00668 (assembly GCA_034699025.1). Classification (NCBI taxonomy): domain Eukaryota; kingdom Metazoa; phylum Arthropoda; class Collembola; order Entomobryomorpha; family Entomobryidae; genus Entomobrya; species Entomobrya cf. arborea Gr-Col-00668. The sequence goes on along the minus strand of JAQIWN010002559.1, from coordinate 9,286 downwards.
TTTAACAATATTATGCTTTAAAATGCTTACAAGCGACGGAAATCTAATAAAATCTGGTTTCGTGGATGGGAAAACGATTTTTCACTGTTCAAACGAATTCTTTGACATTTCCTTTTCTTTCCCTGGGCATCTTCTAAATTGTTTGTACTTTTAGAAGATCTAACGATAAAAGTTTCATAATACGGATTTAACACACCTGCAAAGCTTCAGTTCTTCAGCCACATTATTGGAAAATGGTGATAATGAGATTAACTCGGTCAAGGTCCCCAGACATCAAACTCTTTTACCTGTGTTTGTGTTAACCCTATATTTTTTTGAAATAGGCTAAAATCATTATTATATTTCAGGGGACCCCTTGATGTAATGTGATTTCTCAACGATTTTTACCTTTGAGCTTTTGAATAGAGGAAAAGTGGCACACAGGATATTTGTTTCATTAACTTTAAGAAGATAAAAATCTACGATATCTTTCAATTTTAATGAATTAAATTACATAAATTAGCAACTTACGTATAATTCCTTTTTCCTAAAAATCTTCATAATTTCTACATTCATCGCAGTTAGCAAAGTTGCGCATACGACACTTTGTAATTCTTGATACTATTTAATCTTTTAATTTTGCTGACTAACTACCTTTGAAGCAACCTTACTTAAACCCTTCCTTGATCTGTATATTTTATAGCTGTCTGGTTACACAAGCGAACTTGTTAAAAGAATAAGTTCCTGTGAGTTTATGGTAATATTATGTTATCTTATCTTACCTCCAAGCGAAGTCTTCATCATGCTTTGTTTACTTACAAATACTTGCAGGTTATTCTTCCATCATCATCATCCACAGTTTTATAAATTAACATCTGCATCTGGGAATTTACTAAAAGGATGACGCTCATCGAAAATTTCAGTCGCCCTCCATGACGGAGGAAGACAGTAATAGTCTATTTATAAATAATACGTACGTACATAAATAAATGCATTAGACAATACAACAATTGAACATAACCACAATATACACTTGAAAGTCATGTCATAGTACATTAAAGTACAGCTATATCGAGGGATTCTGGGTAATGGTCACTCAATACTCAAAACAGACATTAAAATGTTTACATTTCTCAAGTTAAAAAGCCACTAAATTAGCTCTTTCAAATTTAACGTTGGTCGATTTATTTGACTGGTGCTAAACGTTCGTACATCCTGTCTAATGTTTTTGTTGTGCACTTTGTGCACCGCACTACTGCAGATACATGAATTTACGTTGACCAAAATGAAAATTCCTTAACATAAGTATAACAATAGCTAAATATTAATCTATAAAGCCATATATTGCATTTCATTTTAAACTGAGAGCCTGTGGGGGAAATTGCTCACAGTAAACTAACTAAACGTTACGCATTTTTCATTCACATCTTCGTAACTTAAGAACTATAAAAAGATGTATGAACAATCCACGTATAAGATTTAAAATTATTATCATGTAAAAATTGTAGAATGCTGCCTCTGCCGCACACACACGCATGTTTGTAAGAAAGAACAGGTAGTGTGTATCTTAGCCACTTGCCCATGGCTCATGCAACGTAACGATATGATAAGAATAGCAGCACAGGTACTGTTGCATTGCAAGCTTACCTTTGCACGTTGCATTATCAGTTTGTTGAGTAGATTCCTGAGTACATTGTTGGATAAGAAGCAGATCTGTTGGTTGTATCGCTGAATGCATGCACATCCAAATGGAAACCAACAAATTTTGAAGCAACAAAGACGAAACTTGCTTGAAAGTTCAGTCGCTCGTAAGAGAGCTTTCATTCCGCTCTTCCGTCTCTTGAACCAAAAAATCAAAACGTGAAACGCATCTTGGTTGTTATTCTCAGCATATATCACAATATATGCTTATTTATCAAAACCAGTGTCTTCTACTATTGTACGTGAAATTTTATTAATTAAATTTGATTGCAAAAAAATCACCTTTAAATAATTGGCCGAAAATAAGTTGCTCTAAAAATGCATGGAATTTTGTTGAGAGTTGATTTTGTGAAATGCAAATAAATACTAATGTAGTTTGCAAGTTTTCACTTTGAAAAAAGGAATTCAAAAATGTGTCAGTGTTTAAAAATGAAATACGGCTTAATAAAAACTTGAAAAATCTACTGGATTCTGTGTGTCCTGATTTGTGATTCATTTATTGTACAAGGTTGTCTAGAAGAATATCTGGAGTTGTTGAGTTTTTCTCAAGTTACCAATAATTATTAAATTACTACAAAAGTGAGATCAATAATTGTCATTAGCTGCCGACCAAGATGTCCAGCATACAGCAACTTGATAAAGTTAGTGTAGTGCACCATTCCATCTTACATCTAAGCTGACCGCTTAGCTCCAAATCAATCTAAAAAGTGCTCAAAGCACACAGGTCAGCTATAAAAGTCAAAGAAGACAGCAAGGTTTGATTTTAACACGTACATTTCGTGACTACTTATGTTATATCAATTCAACTCAAAGTGAAATTAAGCGTTCCTTGGAACATTGGACCTTTATGACAAGGTAAGAAAAAAAAAGTCAAAATGTAGATTTTTGTTTACGAAAGTGCAGCAAAACATGTTACTTTTGTAGGCATAAAAAATGATCTCATTAATTTGGAGGCATTGTTCAGGAAACTCGTACAAGGTTTGCTTGTACAGTGTATTGATAAGTTTGTAATAAAAAGGAACGCTCATCAAGCAGTAGTGAGTGTGTTATGAGTTCAATTAAGTAATTTCATTATTGAAACATTATTATATTTTCGTTTCGTCTACTTCCACAACTACAGATTTCATTAACGATCCAGAAAATCAAATGCACACAAACATTTTTTTTTTTTCTTTAGACAAAAACAAATTTTAATGAAATGTTTCGTTAACTTTGTACTTTAAAAGTTAATTTTACCCAACTTCAGTTTTACCAAGATTTCCCTGAGTATTTAAATTGAAACCAATTTTATGTTAAATAGGTTCAAGCTTTAAGAAAATGCATGCATGTTTTCAATTTTCAAGTATTCACAATAGCATCAATACATAAACGATACATCGATCATCAATGAGCAAAAATATGTTATTCTGTGGGAATTGCTCGAAAAGTAAAACTGTGGGACTTAAGTAGGCAATTTCTCATCGCGTATTCTCGTTGAAAGCACGTAAAAATATTTATTACTACAATCAACGATTTATATTATTTGTCTAATGCCTTCCATTTCATCTTTGGAATACTGACATCACCACCAACGCAGTACGAAGCAAGATCCTTAAAGAAAGCGTAATAAATATTATGATGTGTAAGCGTCTAATGTGTGTGTGTACAACTCGCCGTTGTCGTCAAATCGCAAGTCATGCTGTGAGTATATTCGATGTAAGGGAAGTGTGACCAATATTTAAGATGAGTGGAGATTTATAGATATGGTATACATTTTTGAAGAATATTGATCAGATTGGTAGCGTATCCCTCAGCAGCGCCCACTGATATTTTAAAAGTAAAGTGAGCAGCACTTTAAAAACACAGGCATACAAATTAGATACAAGATATACCTCCACAAAAAATTAATCAACCACGCCATTACATATTCTGATGTCTAGTAAACTTCCTTTCAAACTGTGTATATGACAAAAATTACATTGAAGTAGTAGCCACTACACTACAGGCACGTTAGGAGTTTTCAAACAAGAGAAACATCATGACCCAAATACGGATTTATGAAAAAACGATAATTGTGCATCCAGACCACGTACACTTTCAATATTTTTTTTGAATATAATATAAATGATAAGACGACACAATATTGTACCGAGCAACCATTTTTATTCACGACATAAAAAGAGGTAGCGATAAGAAGATAATGCGTTTTTAGGATCCTACGAAATGAATAGGAAAGATGAAGCGACAGTTATTTAACGACGGCAATTCCTGCTGCAGCAGCATCTTTTTCTTGCCATGAATTTACATCCTTTTTTTATTAGCCATTTTAACAAGTGTGCAAATAAGTGAGCAGCGGAACCATACCATAATATTAACAACTCAACCAAAATGACGCCAATCACAATAGAGGAATAGTACTATTTTTTCAATTATGGCAAATTGCTAGAAGAATAAGAAAATGTTCCTATTCAGCTAGAAAAATCTATTAGTTTCCGTCACTAGTCAAGTCATCTTACATGTCATCGGTATACATGTGCCATATATTAAAAAATCTTCTACATCTTTTCCTTTTTCCTAGTCGTCGTGTGCAAGATTAGAATGGCAAGTGGCGGTGGCGATGGTGGTGTGCTGTTTATATTTTTTATTCTCCTGAAGCAAGTAGCCTATAATTTTTCACATCATAAATGCATTCAAAATCGTTAACATTATTGCCAACGTTCAAAGAAGTTCACTTTTGTATGCATAACACTAATGAACCCTTTACTACACTTTGTCAGATCTGCCTTTGAGTAGAAAATGGTGTCCATAGTCCATACATACTGCAGGGTCGACATGTTCATCTTTTTTTTGTCATTTCTTTCTAATCACTCATATCCTCCTAAATAGCCTTCTTTGCTCATCAACATTTTTTTTGGGGGTTCTTACTCAAGTACGTATATTATTACGTGTTATTGGCAGGAGGAAATGTTATCATGATAATATGTGTATAATAAAATAGTTGCATTATCGGAGTCGTTAATGCATGGTGTGTTGCGCATGCATATGGCTATTTTAAAAAATTGCAAACGTGCATTACCAATTATTGTAGTTCATTCATATTGAAGCAACCAAACAAAAAAAATACTTGGCGATGTCATTCGTTAACTTGCTCGTTTTTTGTTCGGTATTTAACTTTTGTTTGCAATTTCAATTCAAATGAAACTCCTTCATATTTAATTTACTGATCTTGACCAAAATCAAACAAGAATTGAGCCGTTCATGTCCCATTGATTAGACAAATAGACATCTTTGAAATCCCAAAAACTTATTTGCACTTTTGTGGCAATTTTGCTGAACGAAATTAAAATTTGTTGCAAAGAAACATTTCACTCTAACCAACAATGAAAGTGTTTTTCTTACTTTGTAAATTTTTCACATCTCAAGGTACAACCAGCAGCAAGGCAATTATGTATACAAAACAGGTATGCATAGCATCGTAAATGATAAAACAGGCCTCATCTTTTCTACACATTAATCTGCAGAAAGTGAAAAGTCTTTCTTGTTATCAAACAACATCATTTCGATTCAAAGATTAATTTTCGCATTTTTTTGCGTTGCGTTACGTACAAAATGAATCCCATATTTCATTGTAGTAGTCTTTCATGTTGTTACTAAAACTACATTGAACATGTATGCATCTATAGAGTAAGTCCATCGTATCGTATCGTACGCACTTGTGTATTAACACGTAGAATATGCAATTTAGGGTATGTTTCTTTTGTCTACTCTCTTTAACTTCAACTCTTTACTTTTGCACAGAAGCAGTATAATATCTAAAAATATATCATAAGACGCTTTCTTGTCTATTTTAAGAGCAGCTGAGTATAAAATAAAAGAAACAATTTTAGATCAGGCTTCTACTTGCTTAGAGTTTAAAATATCACTTGAATTTAAACTATTTTACATGTAAGTTATGTTTAGTGCTTAAGAGTGCACAATGCACCAGCAATAAAATCTACATACTCAACATATTGGCCATTTTTGTAGGTACATAAATTTACGTATAGCAAAAATTTTAATCTAACAAAAGCCCATATACTTTTATTTACTCCGTATAATAGTACGTGCCTGACAAGTAGGTACACGAGGTTGTGTTTGTGTATGTTAAAATGATAAAGTTGATTACAGGTAGCCCAGATTTTACTTTAATTATACACTGGCCACAACTTAACCATTGCAATCATTTTGGTACACCATATAGACACCAGATTTTTCATACGAAAATAAAGTTGTTGAAAACAAAACGCTACAGCTGAAAGCGTCACAAATCTCAACCGTTGCGTCCGAAAAGTGCTGCAAGCTTCCTTACAAATTTTTGGCATAAACTCCGATAACAGACGAAAGTGAACCCTCGAAGTCAATGAGACTTTAAAGATTTTATTTGTCAAATATTCAGTTTCATTCAAAATCAAATAGTTCAAATCGAACCGGAGACAGACAGACAAACACTCTACAAAGCATAAGATTATTACAGTCCAACTCAAATCTTGCTCATTGCACTGACTGGTCACTTATATTACTTTGCAATGATGATAGACATGAATTATGGTGCCCTTTTGCGTACTCAATATTAATTTTAGTTCTTGCTTGTCATAATACGCTACGCACTCTTGAAATGGCCGACATTTCCTTACTATTACTGTAATTTTTTTGTGTGTACACAACATTTTTACGAAGTGGTCGCAACAATACCTAACTTAAATTATGAACACATTTTAAAACTGATGAAAACCAAAGTTGAAATACAAAAAGGGACAACAAAATTAAGACTATCATTATGTCAAGACGTTTCCTCAGTGATATGTACCTACGTTTTTGTATTACTCACTTACAGATACTTGATTCGCACCAAAGATTTGATTTATTTATCGTAGCAAAAGCTTTAATTTACTTGTTTGTACCACCCGTTGTCTGTAAAAGATATATTCGATAAATAAAACTTGTATTACAATGGCAATTGTTGTATACCTAGCGGCTAATTCCTATTCCAAGTTGGAAAAATTGACAAATAATTAGCATTTTGAGGTAACATTACTAACACGAACAGTTCCACAAACCTACGTAGTGTAAAACTGCTTGCAATTCCGCTCACAATTCTAATATCCTTCCGTAAAACACAATTTATAATAATAAGCTAATGATAAAAAAAGTTGCATGTTGGTTTTCCAGCTTCACCACATCTTGTCAGAGATAATAGTAATTACCATCAATTAAATGTTTGCTGTGTGCTTGTTCTGGGAATCCCTGTGGACCCACTTGGTGGTGCTTACATTTTGTAAAACACTTTTGTAAGCAAATATCATGCATAACAATGAAAAAAAATATTGCGAAAACTGTCCTCCTCTCACTCTCGCTCCTACGAGATTGCACCTAAGAGACTTAAGAAAAGGCATCAGCAAAAGAAGATTTAGTGCACCACCAGCTTCATTTTCATCTTCCTGTCTCAAATCTCTATGAAGTGACACGTAATTTATCATTGATACTCGTTAATGCTGTTGTTGTCGTGTCTTATGTCGTTTATATGCTTTGATGACCTTTGACAACTCAGAACATGTTGCTATTAAAACGTTATATGAATTACTCATTGTTGATTTGAAGGATGACGATGACACTTTATGAAGTATTTCCATGATTTTTTTCAGGCAAGGAAACATCCACAAAAATCCAGCCGTAATAATGACCAATGATCATGTTTTGCACTTGAGAATTGTTTGTATGCTTAAAAGTAACTTTACAAAAAGGACAGCTAAAATATTTTGCTTATGAAATGAACCAGATATTAATAGTACTTGCTGTCGCTATTTTTTGTATTCATTTATCTGTCCTGTCTGATTAGTTTATTTTATCAAAAGCAGTTATACAAATTGAAAATTGGTCTATCAATATCAATTAACAGGTAATCACTCCATAGTCCACATTACTTGTAAGTGTGTGTAAAAGTTATTTTTTTGTGTATTTGTTGCCTCCACCGTCAACTATCATAACACCTGCTATGTGCGTACGGTACTGTTAATGATACGTTTTTATCGCACGACCATGACAAACCCAAGTCAGCCTTCCATGACGGGTCTTGCCCCAATTATTCCTATTCCATAAAGATGCTTATCTTTCTGTATTACTGTACATTATTATGAACTTTGTACCCAGTAAACATGTACAATTCTCTGCTATCTATTTAATGTGCAAGATTTCCTATTGTAGAATGATAAGAGCTATCATCACACAACACATTCTTTAGCTGCACATCTTCATACATTCCTCCGTCACACAGGTATTCTTATGATAGGAAAGAATGAATGTAGTATGGGGTACCTGTACATTAGATTGCATACTGAAATATGCGACACATTATTATTATAAGCCAGTTAAGTTGTATTACAGTAATTTAGAAACTCACGTGAAGTCAGATTAATAAAGCTTCTTTTTGAGAAATAGTAATAAAAATTATACATTTCCAAAGATCACATGTAAGAATCGTAATTTGTATGCTTACTTTCATCCTCATTTTAACCAACCAAATATCAGCAGCAACTAGCCAAATAATTTGCATGCGAAAGAAAATGAGAGTGACTTAATTTTTTTCTTGCATCAATTACTTACTTAATAAGGTTCATTTGCTTGAAGTAAATAGTACTAGAAACACGGAAATTACACATGAGTGTTTGTTTATCATTAGGTTTGTGATTAAGATTGAAGAAAAAAATGTATTGTTAAAATGATATATTCCTCATCATCATTTTACAAACATACAATTCATGTAAAGCAATTCAAAGTCAGTATTTTTGTAGAAAATTCATTACCACTCATATTGCAAACGTTACCCCTGCAAATTAAAGTGCATCATGGGTTTTTTTACATTGCAAAGTTATCAAATACATTTTTAATAGCTTTGTTAATTTGTTTTGGAGATACAGAAATCAATAGCTTTGTGGAAAATTCCCGATTACCTATGAGTTGAAATGTAAATTAATGAATTGCTAAATGATAACTGTTGCATTGCAGCTCAACTGAAAGATGCATCATATTGGCAAACCGGAGTCAGAATTTTTGTGGAGGAAGGAAATAAAAGATGCACTGATTCCAAGTTTATTCTGAGTTAATTGAACCAAGAGATATGGATGGATGTGTGTGAAAATTCGTATTTATCTCCAGTAGTCGACCTCCACGCAAATAATTTAAAGATGGAGTTTCATGCTATATTTTACTTTAACTTTTGTTTACCGTCTGACTTGTATGAAGGTTAAGGTTAATTACGGCGATGGTGGTGATCATATCATGATGAGATGATTCCAAAAGAGGTATTGTCTGGCTGGAGTACACACTGTTATTCATATTTCATATACCAAGTTAAACATTTTTTCTTCCTGCATTTTTGGAAAACTAGCTAAGTGACAATAATTGCACGTCATTCATGATGATCGCCAGACTAGAATTTTAAATTATAGATGGGAGTCTACTGTTTTCTCAAGCTAATCAAAGTATGCACGTCAGAAAGGTGGAGAAATTCATTATACATTTTTATCTTTTAAGTGTGTATGGAATGGCCAGGTCAGTTTGTTTGCAAAGACAACAATAAGCTTTCAAGAAC
>JAQIWN010002558.1:0-15436 GCA_034699025.1 Entomobrya cf. arborea Gr-Col-00668 | reverse complement strand
TCGACTAGAATAAAAAGGAAGACAGTTGGTAATGCTAACACAGTTGGACGCTGCAATTTTTTTGTTGGCGAAATAAACGAAGTGGGTAAGGCATTGCTTATACAGTACATACACCAGTTTTGTAGTAGCTCTGGTTCTTACGATCTGGTTGCTTTATTGTACGGAAAATCCATATGGATATGTAATTAAGACTCACATGAAGCAAGTGGAACGAACGAACCGACCAAAAGTCTCCTTTTCTCTTTATTTAACTCACTTTTCTACGAGAGAGCTTTCGAGTAGAGTTTGAGTGAGAGTAAACTAATGAATGCTGAAATTTCACCACTTTTATTACTACTACTTCAGTAAAGTATGCCTAAAGTCAAATGCTATACAGTATAGAGTATGGAGTAAAGGTTATCAGATCCAAGCATTTTGGTCCTTCGAGCCGGTATTCTGTGATTAAGGTTTGCTATGAGACGTGAAACGAGCTCAAATAGTCGACGTCGTATACGTTCACTCAACGACGGAGTCAAAATGTATGAGAGACTCCATTTGGCATTTTATGTACGTACATATTCTCTTTCCGTTTTACTGTAATCTCTACTGTCTGCCTTATGGCCTGTGGTGATCTGGTGATTTGCTCGAACATATAGCTCTCTTGTAGAAGACAGACGGTTTTGTTCTTGTATATGTTTTCGAAAGATGAAAACCAGATGAGGATACAAAAGAAACTGCATAATGTTTATGTGGAATCTGCGAAATTTCTCAGTATTTTAGCCACATGCACTAAAGTATGTTTGAATGGTGGTGTTTCGAAGTGTAAGCATATGTTCATTCATTTCACTCTAAAAATGTTCAGTGGAGGGAACATGCAGACAGGTTATTGTTGTCTCGGTTTTAACATAAAATATCTGAACTAATTATTATATAGTATCTCAACTAATCGTAAAGTAGGAAAGTGAGGTGGTTGGTGAATGAGTTGATGTAAAATGTGTTTGCGTGCGAAATGAATAAATTTAACGAAGCGTAGTAATTTGAATAATTCGAATATTTTGCTTACATAGGCGTCCTAATGACACATATTTTCTATTTGATAGAAACAATTGAATCTATAGAATTTTAATGGTAGCAAAACGATACATAGTTTTACCTTGTTTACTTATTCGTTCTATCGTGGTGCTTATTTCCGAGTTGGTAATGAGATGAAATGAATATATGATAGTAAACAAGCTGACATACTTGAATATTAATGATGTTTTTATGATGCTGTGAGCTGGTAGAAAAACGAATAAAAGTTGGGATTTGGGATACAAAATGCTGCTTCACAATGTATACGTAGTATTTGTTTTTAGAAATGTGTTAAAAGTTAACAGACAACAAATTTGAAATGAAACGTACAAAATTCAATGCGACTAGGTTTGTTGATACATACTTTTAACTAAAGCGGATTAAGTAAAATATCAGGAAAAGTACAAAAGAAGCGGTGAATAATTTCGTTAATGGGAACACAATAAAATATTCAGACTGGAAAAGCGTTAAGATGTTTTGCATTTTTCAGCAAAAATCACATCAAATTAAAGCCATATATCAATACATCCATCAAAAAAGCTTTTAGGATTAATCTCTTAAATCATGTACCGTTTAATCGTAGAAATAGAAGTTTACAAGCAAAAACTGGAGAAAATATGGATAAAAAATATTTCCATTCTTGTATTTTTTCGATCAAAGAAATATCTTTTCTGCTAAACAAAATCCATGTAACCGTCCATCTTTCTTCCGAGAACGAAGAAAGTTAACAAAGTGAAAGTAAAAGTTTGGCTGGGAAAACTGAAACTAAGCCGCTTAGAAATAGCAAGTATATAATATGAGTTTTTGGGTAAAATGTCAGTTGAATAATAAATTAGATGAGACAAAATGCGCAGATGAGAACTGCGAAGGTTTTATGAGTTTTTTTAAGAACAAGTAATTAAATTAAATATTTCGAGTGACTTGATGAATGATTGTTTCCTTTTTAATTTTATTTTTTTCAGGGTAACCTCTTCCAGCAACTGCTCACCCGTCGTTTCGGCCTCGAACTATTTGCCACTGTTCCCTTCGTCGTGACCATTTTTTACCCACCATTTCGCAACCTCTTTGTTCCCGTCTTCCTCAACTGCTGGCTCGCAAAATACGCACTTGAAAATATGTTTAACGATCTTCATCGCGCAATGCAACGTTCCCAAAGCGCCCTATCACAACAACTGACAATTTTATCGGCGACTCTCATCTGCCTCGTTTTTACGTCTGTCTGTGGAGTTCAACATTTTCAAAGAGCGGGGCACCGTAGACTTGATTTATTTCAATCGACGTATTTTGTAGTTGTCACTTTTTCTACAGTTGGGTACGGTGATTTTGTACCAGATATTTGGCCTAGTCAACTGTTTATGGTAGCGATGATCTGCATTGCGCTTATTGTGCTACCGACGCAATTCGAACAGTTGGCTTTTACGTGGATGGAGCGGCAAAAATTGGGCGGGAGTTATAGTTCCCATAGGGCACAGAGTGAAAGACATGTAGTTGTGTGTAGTACGAGTTTGCATGCGGATACTATTATGGACTTTCTTAACGAATTTTATGCGCATCCGTTACTACAGGTAAGAAAACAAGTAATGCTTCCGCTTTTTGAAAACTAAGGCGACATTAACTAAATTAGTAATCTAATAAATTTTCAGCATATTTAAAAAGATATGAATCTCGAGCATTACTAAATATATATTTCAAAAAAACCTGAGGTTATTCTATTGTAGGCTATATGGGTTAGGACTAAACTATGAATGGCCCCATTAGAATAAAAAAAGAAGTGTGGGTTTTATGGATGTTCTTAGAGAGATCGCTGAGAAAGCAAGTTATTACTCGTATTTGGGCAATAAAAGCTACGGTTTATTGCTGCTATTCTGCTCCAGTCTTCCTGCTATGGTTAGTAAATTTTTCCCGTGTGTGTGTGTGTGGGAAGGAATTTGATTATATATAGAGCGCACTAACAATAAAATGTGCTTTCATATGATTATGGGGCCATTCGAATGTAAAGTTTTGTAATCGAGTTGTACTTTCCAAAGTATTCTTAAACCTTTAAATATATTTCGGTTAGCATTTTAAGTTTAAAATGAGTGACGCCATTTGCAAAAATTCCAGGAAAGCTATTAAGCAAGAAGAACCACCTAACTTACAATACAACGAAAGAAAAGAACAAATTACTGAATTTTCTTATATTCCTCCTGTTTTTCTCTAAGCAAAAAACTTGTGGAATTAAAGTCGTTTGTTGAATATGTTAAAACATTTTTTCGTTTACTTCCCAAAGTTTGAAAAGATTTTTTTCCTAGAAAAAAAAACTTTTATTGCGATAAAGTGTACAAGTTCAGTCCTTTCTAGAAAATCGAAAGTACAACAACTCTAGTCATCTAAAAGCACACCTTCTAAGTACTTTAGGCCCCAGGAAAGTTTTTAAGTGCTTCCTGTAAAACAAGGTTTTTTTCCTGAATAAACACAAAACTAGAAAAAAAAACTCAGACAATCATCAATAATGAATACAAGGTTGTCTCATTTGCCGCCGTGTTGTTTTGGGAGAAAGTTTTATCTGAAAAATTGAAATCACTTTCGATCCTAATTTTAACGAGTTATTTGTATGTATCAGGTTAGATGTCATCCCTAAGTTATAATGAAATTTTAATTTGATTGAAATATATTTGATGTGTAGGACTACTACGTCGTCTTGTTATCGCCTTGTGAGCTAGACACAACAATGCGAATGATCCTTCAAGTGCCAATTTGGGCTCAGCGAGTTATCTACATACAAGGTAGTTGCTTGAAAGACGGAGATCTCACAAGAGCCAGAATGGGAGAAGCTGAAGCTTGTTTCAGTAAGTCAACTCAACTTTTAAACTAATGATGTTTCACATTCAACAAACACGAATCCCATATACATGACAAATATATTCGAGCATTTCCACATTTATTTTCCTATTCCTAAATTATTATTGATTTACAGTTCTCGCTGCCCGAAACTACGCAGATAAAACAGCAGCCGATGAGCACACCATTCTAAGGTCCTGGGCTGTTAAAGACTTTGCTCCAATAGTGCCCCAATACGTACAAATCCTCCGACCAGAGAATAAACTCCACGTACGCTTTGCAGAGCACGTTGTCTGCGAGGACGAGTTTAAATATGCTCTACTAGCTAATAATTGCCTCTTTCCGGGGACTTCCACTCTGGTCACGTTACTTTTGCATACGTCAAGAGGACAGTAAGTTATAAAGATAAATGAAGACTTATATAATATGTATCGTCTCATCCATAATTTATTTTACAACAACCAAACCAAATACCATATAGCATACCTCTATTCCCTACACCGTGATTCCCTGATTTTGACCCACAAAAACCAAACAAGTTAAAAAGATGAGTATCTCTGGGAAAAACCAATCCACTTTTCTCCACATATCCTTAATACCTGGTGGATATTCTATTCTTATCTCGTTTTTATTCCTTTTTGTTGGAGAAAGTTGTCCTTCCTGAAACGCAATTTAGTAGATTAGAAAATTGGGAAAAGGGCACGTTTTCTTCAGAAAAAGGATAGAAGGCATTTACTATTGCCTTTTACAAGAGACATGATTTTACTTGACGTTTTTCTTTAGATTTTAGTTTTCCTCGTGTGACCACGTTTTCACCGTGAAACATTTCCCTTTTATCTTTCTATATTTTTTTTTCCTTTTGGGCTTTCCTGCTGAAATCTTTTTTCGAAATTAGAGTTTTATTTTGACTAACGTTTTGTTTTGTTGTTTCGTTTCTCCTTTTTTTAGGGAAGGCGAAACATCCAAAGAGGAATGGCAACGTTTATATGGGAAATGCAGTGGCAACGAAATCTACCATATTCGCTTAGGCGACTCCCGTTTCTTTGGCGAATACGAAGGCAAAAGCTTTATTTACGCTTCTTTTCATTCCCATCGTAAATTTGGCGTTTGTCTTGTTGGTGTACGGCCTTCCCAACTTCCAGAATTTTATGAGGATACCATCCTCCTAAATCCGGGACCTAGGCATATCATGAGAAAATCTGACATTTGCTTTTACCTCAGCATCACAAAAGAGGAAAACTCTGCTTTTGTTTCAAACTCGACAAGTAACACAAATAATAATAATAACAATAGTAATACAGTCAGTCCAACAACCACAAATCCTGCACCATCTTCTACATCAGTTGTTGGGGGCGGTCCGCAAATCAATGCGGCGATTGCACAAAGTCCGTCAAGTACTACAGCGATTGTGGTAGCTTCAAATGAAAACGATGGGGAGGCAGATCCAGATGTCGTGGTTGAGGCTGGTGATGCTGAACCATTTACTGTAACTATTCATAGTCCAACAAGTGAAAGTTGTGGTGGTGGTGCTATAACTAATCAAGAGAGTGGAAGTAGTAGTAAAAATTTAAGCTTAGGTGGTGTGCCCCATTTGAGGGCAAGTGGAGTGAAAACTGTTTCGAATTTTGTGACAATTATTGGCGATGAACCTCCACAAACCATACAAATTGCGGTGGATCATATTGAAGATAGAAGACCAAGTGTGTCAATGCTCAATAGTAATTTGTTAATGTTACCGGGTGGGGGCGGGAGTAGTGGGACTGGTACAGGGGGAGGTGGGGGTGGTGGATTATCTCCGGATGATTGTCAACAAGGTGGTTCAAGTAAGATGATATAGTTTAAATAAAAACCTTTGAAAAACATTTTAGAAAAAAAAACGGAAGTTCGTGTTTAGTTATTCTAACAAAACATGTTTACATGAGACTGTTCATATGCGTAGGATGTTTGTAAACTACATTGTGGCGTAGGTGGATGGTATTACAATGAATGAATTACAAAGTAACTTGAGAATTTTTTGCATTAGCTGCTTAACAAAACAAGATTTATTTACGTTATATCCGTCTAACATGACATTCTTTGGAAATGAGTATGCGGATGGAAATCGATATTTATTATATTTACGTAACAAGATGCGTAATACGAAATATGATAGGATATGGTACACGCCATCATCATAATCATCATACAAAACATGACCTGACATGTTATGTCATTAAGGTTATATGAGATGTGGACATGACATGAAGTTACGTATTTTTGTGGAGAAAGTGCTGTAGGGGAAAAAGTAGGTCGTTTACTAGTTCTGTTTCTCTGACACAACACAACTCAGATTTCTGGCGTTTTTTTGGTATTTTTGGCAGAGATTTTGTTTTTCAAGTCGAGTCTGAGAGACTCAAGAATGTGTATTGGATGGAATGATTAAATGTGACAACATTAGACAGCTAGCCATGCAGGGAAAAAGGGAACGTTCATATTTGATGGGAAATATTTTGTATGATTTAAATTATTTGGTTTCATAGATATGCATGCCCGACGACCCAGTATACTACCTGTGCCCGATCGTGTCCCAGATGTTCAAAGTATTTTACAGTCGCCCGTTTCCCCGATGGAGATGGGGATGGCTGTTGCTGTAGCAACGCGAAGTGGTTCGCTAGGACAGAGTGCCGCCCAACACGCTCATGATTTAGGAATAGACGGTGGTGGGGCGACGAGTGACGAGGCTGAGGATGACGTGCCATGGATACAAGGTCCTACTGAAGAAATATCTCAGGTGATCAAAGGATTCCCTCCGGTGAGCCCTTATATTGGGGTGACACCAACTTTGTGCTATTTGCTGAGAGATAAAAAGCAACTCTGTTGTTTGCAACTTGCTCAGGTAAGATAAAAATATATACCTATATAACACACAAAATATACATTTACGCAAGTACTATACACAAGGAATATATAAAGAGTTAAATATATAGTTGCGTTGTGTTAGTTTGGTGCCCTCAATATTTTCGTGGTCTACTAGTTTCCAAGCTTGAAAGGGTCCTTAGGGACATTGAGCGAGAACGAAAGGGATAGTTTTTATTTAAATCCCTTCAAGCGTGAAAATTCAGAGGCAGAGCTGAAGGTAGCATTCATTCAAAGCAACATTATGTATTTAACATGTAATCTCTATGCGTGTATATTTGCTAAATTATCTAATACTTTACAGTATGAACAGCCCCATAAGAAAACAATGGTAATAATAGCTATAAAGTCCATTCGTAAGGAATGTCCATTTTCCCTTCCTTTTATTTCCTTTTCTTTTTAGAGTAAAAAAATAATGAAATGACCAAAAAAATACCAAGAATTTTCTCTTGTGTTTATGTTCATTCATTCAAGACGAGAAACTGTCTTTATAAAAAGCAAATAGCCTCTGGAGAGAAAGCTACATATACATAACCTATTAGGTATCTTCATGAAAGTCATGTGGTGGTTGTATATATGGTGTTATTAGTACGACAGCTACTTGTAATGATGGTGATGATGATGATTCTATTCTTGAGGGTGATGTGATGATATTACGGAGAAAGTGGCTTCTTTAGTCTTCTTTTACTTTCCTCTCGACTTGCATTTCTTTGTTCTTTTTCTTCGAGAGGAATATCAATTTGCTTCACGCTGCTGTGCACCTTTCTCTTGTTGACTACTTACTAGTCTTCTCTCTTGGTTTGGAGTACGGTGTACGTTCTACGTTTCACTTCTAGTTTACTGACTTTCACCTGCTTTCTCTTATCAATTTACGCCTTCTTGATCGTTTCTATTCAAGAGGTTTACTTTTCTTACGAACTTAAAATATATTATTCCAGACTATTTTTTTTTACTAAAAACGTATCCTTGCAAACAAGTTGTCATGCTTTTATACAGAGTTTTCTAATTAAAATTTTCCCGGAAATTCGGATAACTTTAACTCTGGATGCCGTCGAAAAAATCACACCCCCGTTTTTTACAATAAAGGTCTAAAATATGCCCTGAATCTTTTATTTCATTCAAGACCTTTGAAGTACACTTGTTGTCGTAACTTCTGTTTTTATTACTACTTATTTCAAGTCTTTTCCTTTTACCCAACACTTCCTCCTCATTCCCATCTACATTTCATTCAGCTGGCTTTAATGAGCTAATTAATTCCGCCAAGTTTCATACAAAAACTTGTCCGTTTTCCCTTCATCTCTCTGTAAACACCTGACATGACATGTGATTCTCATCCTCTCACTCTCACACTCTCATGAATTATTCACACCAAAATATTGGATCATTTGTAAGAAAAATATTTCATACCCTTTCACCCTTTTTACTTCACAAGACGTAAAAGAGAAACTCAACCGTTTTTATGTAACCTTGAACCAAATATAATGTTTTCCTTTCAAACCACATCACTTTTTAAAAGAAAAAATATCATATTCCAAAAAATATTATTGTCCCCTTATTTCGTGTGCTTTCTCTTGGGAAAATAAACTTACGCTTAACACACTCAAAAGGAAACTAGAGCACACCTGCTTTTTCGGGTAGAGTTGATGCTATTTTGTATTGTTGTTGTTGTGAAGAAGGCCTTATAATGTGAAACTACCATTAATCTCATCTGGATCCAGAGAGACATGGGATTTATAACGTGTACACATATGCTGTATTTGTGTAGCTTAGCTTAGTATGTGAAGAACAGCAAGGATTATTCTATTGCAAATGTCACAAGCAGCATTCAACCTGAAAACTTTGGAAAAAACATACGCACACTAAATAGTACACTGTAAATGTATAGATCACTGTAGTATCTAAAGAACACTTCTTGCCTGAATGGCTACTTGTGAAAATTCCCATGAGAAAATTTTGAAATTACAGTTTACTTTTACTTTTCTCTTTCTCATCATCAGCGAAAACATAAACTGGTGGAGCTTTAAAAACATTGGTTTGCAGGTGGCAGTTTAATACCAGCAGGAAGTTTCGCTGAAACTCGTGAATTTGTTAGTTCACTAAGATCCAAACTTAGCTTCGTCAATGAGTTTCATCAGAGCAAATCATGTCGTTCATAATCGTAATCATCAGATACGCCCTCAATACGTACGAAAACGTTTTAAAGTGGCTTTTGGTTCTATAATTTGTTATGATTGGGCTTTAATTTGTCTTCAATGAAATTCAGAATTTGAGGAGGTGGTTCAGACGATTATTTTCTAACCTAAAACAAGCTTATTTGCATCTTTGGATATCATTGTTGCAAAAAATAACAATATAAAGCTTTGCTCACTCAAAAGCAGTTTAGAGCTTGAACGAAGGTCAGGTAGTACCTATTGTTAAGTGGAAGTACTTGAAAAGGTAAAAACCTACAAATGACTTGAATACCTAAAACTGTTGCTAAAATGGAAGTTAAATTTGTACCGTTGTTTTCTCATTACCATTGAAAAGTTGAGTTGAGAGTCGACATTGTAGAGAAAGCATTCACGTGCAAATGAAGGCTGCAACATTTTCAGAGATTTTAGAAGAGGGCAAGGCAGTGTCGGTTTTTGTGGTTTGGCAATATAATTATTTTAGCGTGCGTTTTTGTGTTATGTTATAGCATATATGAGTCTAGTAGCTGGGGATGCATGTACATCCTTCAGTAGTTTAGAGCTGTTTTTTTGGTGCAAAATGGTTTAAATAGTATCAATACTAGACTGTGTGTCCCGGAACTACACATTGTTTTACTTGAAACTGAAACATGAATTTGCTTTTTACCTAAAACCACCACAATGGCCATCAACGTAATCGATTCTGCCTGCTGCCCGCCTTCGGTTGTGTTGATGAGGAGAATTTTTTGAGGAAAATTAGTAATTAATTGTACTTTTTAACTTGTGGCTAATGGCAAATGATGGGTGAAAAGTAGTGGAAAACTTTGGCTGTAAATTTAAGCTGTTTTATTGGCTAAAGAGTTAGATTTAGTGGAAAATATACTATGAAATGAAGAAAATGTAAAATTTGAATGTAGACCAATTAAAATAAGCAAATGATAGTGTCATACAATGTATAATGTTTTGCCCCTTTTGGCGCCGTTTGAAATAATGCCAATACCTATGAGAAGTTAGCCTAATATTATATATGATTTTTTAATGAAAATGTAAGGCGGATCGTACTTTTTGCATTCTAGAGTGTTAAAAGTGTTTAGAAAAGCTTCGAAATGTCAATGAACAATATAATACTAGTTGCGTTATAATAAAGGCAAATTCTGGGAGAACACTGATAAATTTTGACTTGCCGTGTGTTTTTATACATGGATTGTAAACGCTGCGCTAGAAAGAGATGCGTAGATGCCAATGCCAACAGCGGGAGCTTAAAAAATAGAGAATAGATAAAAAATCATACATATAGTTAAAATTTATACGTGTATGGATGAATGTATTGTTGCATGTGTGCAACAACTTGAAGAATGATGATGAGATAAACATGATGGGAAAATTGAGGAGAATCAATATCCGAAAATGCTTCGCCACATGTGACCATGTGGGACAAAGATATCATGCTATCATGTTTCTGCCTACTTATCGATCTCTTCCAATGCAGAAAATCGGTGGAAAAATACCTGAAGAAAAACTAGTGAAATCCTGTAATTATGATGTTTAGGCCACATGACAAAACACTATTTGTTAATTTAAAATGGAACATGTATTTTTCACATAATTACAGTCAGACAATTGGTTCATTGTTAAAGCTTCACACTTACATCCTGACGGCATTTTGCAACATGAGCATTTGTAGGCTGCCTCTTTAATTGTTTTAAATAAAATCAATCATTTAACTTCCAAGAAAGTACAGCTTTACTAATTGTAAGTATTACATGTACTTTCATTATTGCCATTTTTTACATGTACGCAGCAACCTGCATCATCATGTATTTCTGCTGTAGTATTAAAAACTTGTCAAAGGCTTTTATTATGTTTGTCGTCTTACTCATTATCATCCTTTTTACATGATCATTACACAAAGTTCATTCACTTTTATCTTCTTTGGGTATGTTATTACAGACAATACAGAGCTATTTGTTAACTATAAAGAAGATTCAATAGGAAACACCAGAAACAGTCAAGTACACTGGTATCAAACAAACCTTAAGTAGTACTTACAAAAGTGGGAGAAATTTATATGTTGACTGCAATTGTAATAATAGCAAAGGTCAATATGTTGAATATCATGTAATATTGAGAAACATAAAAGGAAGTACTGTGCAATGATTGCTTACTTAGTTTTCTTCTAACAATGCCATAAAACCTATGTATGGGCTTCACTCATCTTGTTTTCGAGACTGTTTCTTTTACAACGTTAACAATAACGTTACAACGATATACGTCGTTAGCTTTGATGTTGATGTTCTGGCTTGTATTTTAATGACAGTGTTCAATAACAGAGTAACATTTAACCTTGAAAGTAGTACTAGTGTATTTGGGTTATAGCTAGATCCGAGTCAGTCATGCTGACACGCTGTCACTGTGGTCAAGTTTCAATGTCCTCATTATGTGCTAATTTTTTCATCGTTGATAGTGAACTGAATTGATATTGCTGAAAAAGATGAGTAATATTTTGGCAAAGTAATCAGTTAACAAGATGAATACCAATATTTTTATCAAGATAACAATAATAACATGTTGGCAAGCATAATTAAAACATATTTTATGTCTTAAAGATGTGCAGATTCAATTTTAATATTTTCTAAACTCCGAGGAAATATTTTGCAAGCTTATTTTTTTGACAATAAACACACTTACTACAATGTAGTTGTAGAGGTGAAAGCTATTGTCTAAATGTCAGCATTCATTGAACTTTCCTTGTTTGTTTTACAAATATGATGTCACAGTTTATGACGTCATAAAACCCAAACGATCTCCGTCATCTCATTTTCTGTTAAACAGCATTCTTCTATACGGAAGTAGTATAAATAAATTTTCTGCTCTTTTTCCCGTTTTTGATGTTGCATAAACACAAAGAGTGTCATCAAATAAAGAGGTCAAGATTATACCTTGAGCAATCAAAGCACGTCACGTGTCCAAAATTATGACAAACTTTTACCCCTAACCGACCCATAAAACACATGCTCACATAATGTTTTCGAATTTCATTTCCTATAATCATTGCAATAATGAAAACAAGAACAACTAAAAATCTGGAATTTCTTAGACCTCTTAAAGTAATAGTAGCATGAAGAGAATTATTTCCAAACAAGGAATGATAAGAATTTGTTCCTAGAAACGAATCTTTATTTATTACATTAAAAGTTTTGGCAATTAATGGCACAACTTAAAAAGAAAGTGATCCACGTGCAAGGATACATTTTTGATAAATATAAGAAAATAACTTTTGTAGAGTCCATAAAATGCTCCTATATGCGTATATGTGTAGCAGTATAACAACTGGGAAAATTCTGATATGCATCCATTTCATCCCATGTGACGACCACTTTAATCAATTAGATTATATGTTACCTAACTTTATATATATTCTTTTATATGACCATTTTCTTGCAATATTTTTCCGAAAATTGCATCTTGTCTAAGGAATAAAACCTCTAAGATTTAGCAATCTCGAATTACATGTTTGAGAGTTCAATTACTCGACTGGAACGGTTGATTGAACTTACAGACTGGTCAAACTTCCTTTATTAAAGGTCCTATATCTCTTATAACTGATAACGTTTTGATGGCTTTCATTTTTCCGTGCAACATATGTCAAATATGTAATCAGAGATTTCCGATGGATTGAAATATTTGGTTAGACATCTTGTGCAGGCAAATGTAAACATAATATATTGCATTGACCAAGGTATTCAACCTGCTGAAATATTGCTGGCCGGTCTAATCTAGTCAGTTTCAGTCTTGTGAAAGTCAAAGATTGTTTTCTCTGTTCACTACTCAATGTCCTCGCTTTCTAACTGGAAGAAAGCAAACGATACAAGATTGATCCAGTTTTTTGGTAGAGCGAATGACGTCCAGAAGATTGGGATTCTGCTTGTGGACCAAATTAATCTTGAACAATGTTTATGTATTTTACTCTCATCAATGAACATACATAACAGAATACAAAAAAAAATAGCAAAAATCATATTTCGCTAGTTTCGTCCGAATTCAGACTAAAACCTACTAAGCACAATAATACATGTGTATTTGCTGCATATTGTTTTGGCAAAGCAGATGTTATTTTATGCCGTTGGTTATGTTTATATTAATGTCAGTCAAGTAGATATAAGGAATCATTGAACTTGAAGCACTAAAAGAGCACTTGTCATAAATTCATTTGTTTACTTTATCATCCCTGAAGAGATTCATAGGAGCTTGAACTTGGTTTAATAATAATATTAACATAAAAAAAGTAATCAAATAAGGAACCAAGGGTTTAAGAGCCTCCATTGCATTAGTGAATGTACAAGTAATGCATAAAGATCAAAGAGTAAATTACTTTTACAGATTAAAACCTTAACGATATAACTTATAATAAAAATGATGATGGCCACAAATATTTGCTACCATTTGTCCCTAGTTAGTTCCCAGGGATATTTTGCCACAAAATACCACATCACCGAAATAGCTTTCAAGTATGTTTCAATGCAGCAAAGTAATACATCACTTTGAAAGAATGAACGCTGCTCCTGCAGTTTTCCTAAAATATTGATCTAATAGTGCAACAACTGGGGAAATTCCGATGGTTATGGCATGCATGGGAAATGGAGAGTTGATCAAGAATGTTTGCACATCTGCGACCACTTTTCTAATCTCTCACTCTCCATCATGCCATTATGCTATGCCACATAGCCTTATATCATTTTCTCAATATTTATTTGTAAAACCGTTGTAATTTCCTTTATGGGAAGCCCAGAGCGGACATTGGGATTTGGGTCTACCTAA
Source organism: Entomobrya cf. arborea Gr-Col-00668 (assembly GCA_034699025.1). Taxonomy (NCBI): domain Eukaryota; kingdom Metazoa; phylum Arthropoda; class Collembola; order Entomobryomorpha; family Entomobryidae; genus Entomobrya; species Entomobrya cf. arborea Gr-Col-00668. The sequence goes on along the minus strand of JAQIWN010002558.1, from coordinate 1,685 downwards.
ATAATTTATGAAATTGTGTGTCCAAAACTTCCATTTAAATCCCAGTCCAATCTTCAATCAAATCCCCAAGCAATAATTAAATGATTGGTTACCCGACTCTTATCCAAACCATTGTAAATGTACCGGAAACTAGAAAACTAATGAGTTTGTTAGATGGTGAAAGTAGTACACCCGAAAATAAATAAAACAGTTGACTCTACCACTTTCAGTGATAATACTCCGTTAAAGATCAATATATTAAATTGAAGTGAATGTTTTTCTATTGCTGCTTTTATGATACATGAAATGGTTTATGATGAGTTTATTTTCGAGTACTTTTAGAGCTTCGTATATATACCTATTGTAAAGAGTGTGTATATTTCGATCAATATTTTGGAGCTGAAGGCAAAGATATTATGGTGAAAATTTCAAAGAGTCATAAACGCTTTCTCACGTTTCTATACAATATATTATGGGCACATCATACATGTACTAGTTCATATTATATGCTTATCATGTAGTTTATTTCATCTCTCTGAAAATAATGAACTTTCGTATTGATTACACGGTTACGCGAAAATGATGAAGCTCTCAACAAGATTAAACTTAATGATCACTAAAACAATAACAACAAAGAGCAAAAGAAATCGATGATGCTGGAATGGAACTAACTGGAAGGCACTATTGATGTCGAATACCTATACGTGATCATGATGTTGGGTTGTATGGAGATGGAGACTGCTGTTGCTGTCTTTATATGATGTGTGCTACTGAGAATCTATACTCTTATAATAGTTCATCAGATTGGTTTTTTATGATGCAGTACAGGAAAAAATGAAAGATATCTCATTGGACTCTATCGATAACAACAAAACGTGTGCTGTTTGGACAACAAATAGAGAGATGATCCGAAATTAAGATAGAAACTGGAAATAAGTGTAAGGCCATCTGTGACTACTGCAGTAAGTAGACCATGTGAAAGATTATAAGTAGGTATGTATCTTACAAGACGACATGTGTCAATTGAGTATCTAGAATTCTCAGGAAAAGATTCATTGTGAGCTGTAGCTGTAACGTAGCCACAAAAGTCCGCATTACTAAATTATTAGAGCAAACGAAATATAAAAATTTTCTCCCAATGGACGAAATAGTTGAATGGGGGATTTCTAAATGCGTATAAGCTGTGGTCACTCTTTTGCAAAAAAGCAATCTTTTGCGTTTCTATGAAATAAATGGTTTGATTTAACCCAAAATGGATCAGTGATCCTATCCAGCCCTGATTTCAGGACAGTGGGAGGAGAAATGATTATTTTTGTTTACCTTTTTCATTTCAGCAACAATCCTGGGTTTTTATTTCACGGTACATTACTCATGACAGTAAGTACGCACTTACCACCCGTACAAAAGCAGTAGAAAGCTCTTACAGATGTCCCATTGAAGATTTAGGAATTTTTACGGGATATTGAATTTCGTAGAAAAATTGTATCTTTTTGGCTAGATTCGTTTATGATACAGGCAAAACTGAGGGACCAAACTGTACAAGTTTGCAAACAACTTGTGTATGTATCCATTCCAAAGTACACGTATATACATTTCCAACCAAGCAAAATATCAACAAAATCAAAGAGCTTTCGTTTGAAGGATTCAATGCTTACCTAATACAATGTCCACTCATATGAAATTTGATGATGAACTATTACGTAAAA
>JAQIWN010002557.1:0-15440 GCA_034699025.1 Entomobrya cf. arborea Gr-Col-00668 | reverse complement strand
TGCATATTGACATGAAAAAGACGATGCCGTCGTGCGTTGGTCCCTAGGGCGAACCAATACTGAGCTATTTTGGTTTTTTAAATATTGACTTCCGTAATTTCAAGGGGGGGAATGTTATATATGATTTTTTATGCTGGATTACTTTGGTCTTTGAACTGTATAACTTGTTTTTTACGGATAACTGACCTTAATGAAGATAAAAAGTGACAACTTTGGAGTGAATTATCTCTTAACTGGTTGGTTTTTTGGGAAAAGTTGAACCAAACCTACTTAGATAATGTGATTGTCTATCGATCAAAAAAAGAATTAGCGCATTATCATTAATAGGTTCTGAGAAAAACCCGACGAGCTGAAGCATGTTTTTTACTTAAAATGACCGGTGGCCCCTAAATATGAGGTCAATAAGGTCAAAACTTTTTCTAAATAGATAGTCCATTAATAGGTGTATATGATGCAACAATGTATAAATTACATGCAGAGACGTGTGGTTTTGGCTCGCACAATTGGGATATATTGCCTCTTTTGCTTTCTAAAAGTGGTATATAATGTGTGTGTAAATAAGTTTAAGCATAAATGATAATATTCATCCATTCCATACACGTACATTCTATATATCCAAAAAAAACTCTCTGTTTCTCACACAATACCATTTTCACGTTTTAACCATTTTATACTACTGAAAAGCCAAAAACGCTTTTTTTATTCTTCTACAGAGATACGCAGCAGCAGCAGCAAACATAACGTAAATGTATATACTTACATTACACACAAAAATACACACGATTTTTTAAATATGAATCTTAACGCTTCTGTCCTCCGATACTTAGGTATATCACCTTACATGCAAGATTTTTCTTATTGAAGTTACGTCTTTTTTTAGGAATTGGTGGACGAATCATCCTTTTTATTATTATCTATGTGCATAATAATAATAATATATAAAAAATATCTATTATAATATCTTTGTAGGTATTTTGGATTAGAATATAGTGAGAAGAAAGAATGTCAGAGAATGTGTGCTTGTTTTGGGGGTTTTGTTGATATGTTGAATTGGATGTTGTCTTGATCGCTTCTTCGTGTGTTCGTTCGTGTGACTTGACTTGTTAGCTGAATTGAAATTGAGTTGAATATAAATGTAATGTGTTATGTTGTGATGGTGCTCACTTCACTTACCTTTTTAACATTTTAAACCACCATCAACAAACATTATTATCACTCTATCTATCTAATACATAACTTTGTGTAATGTGTGGTAGAATATCATCGTCATCTCTTGTTTATTAAAAAAAGTAAGCTGTTAAAATGGCATACACAACGATATATATAGTTGGTTTGATCATCATTCAACTGAACTGACTATCAAGCCCAGACCTAGAGTCCTTTTCATATAAAAATTTATCCCTGCAAAAAACTGCAACACAACTTCTTACACAACACAACAGAGACAAGACTACAAGACAGGGAGTCAAGTTGTTGAAATGATGATGATGATGATGACGATGGCGATGCGATGACCAACTATTGTTATCATAGTTTATCGTAAGTAAAAATGTAAAAAGTAAAGTGTGCATAGTGCATAATATGCATGTAATATGTACGTTTCAGCTTCAGTAAGCCAAAAACATAATACAAAAGTTAAACGGGTTAAATGCTGCGTTTTGCGTTCATTCAACATTTGGGAATCTTTTTGGAGAGTAAAGTAAAAATATGAGCAAAAAGCAATTTTGTGTACATACTTTATTGTACCAATTGTACGTGTGTTCGTGTTGTCCTGTGTGAAAAAATGGTGATGTGATATGGATATGATAGTACTACAATGATGATTAGGGTAATTACGAATTACCATATATAACACAATTAAGTAAGCTAGTTTATTGCAGTAGCAGACAATGTCTAATCACCAAGAAAAACAAGCAAACAATTTTGTATAAAACGTAAACATTTTTTATTACAATTTTGATACTGAAATAGCTTTACATAAAAATTACAATCAAATTTTTGGCTCATAACTTGATTTAGGTTATGAATTTTAATTGTTTGCGCAGGTGTAAAAATGTGGAATGGCAGCATGAAGAAAATGTAGCGGAAGAGCGGATTACAGATTACATGGCTTGCGGATAGTTTGGTTGGGTAGCGAATGGAAGGCAAGCTTGAAGTGAGTGAGCGAAGCTGGCATAATTGGTGAATTTGCGCTTCCAGAAGAAAAAATCCAGATTAAAATTATTGAATGATACCCAGAGAAGTAATGAATTTCTGGATAATGTCGTCGTGTAACGATGATGTCCCTGTCGATAAATTGTTTACATTGAAAGGAACGGAATTTGACAGCTGGAAATGTCAACAAAGTAGTACCAATAGTGCAAGTGAGTTAATTTCGGATAATCTGTCATGTTGCACGACAACATCTCGTGAATGCGAACGTAATGACCTTTTCCTGAAGACATTTTTAAAAATTTAGTGCCAGTGACACCACCAACTTTAAGTGTTTCAAAAATGTGACTAGTGTTTTTGAAAATATTGCTTTACAACTTACTGTGTTTTTTTTGTAAAGATAGCATGAAAGCAGAATAATTACAGTGCATTTGCTCAGTGAGTGTGAATTCTTTTACTTTGAGAAAAATCGTGGTGCTTGTATTTTATGCAAAATGTCCAAATATACAAAATCCGGGAAACGCTCCCAGTCTGGAGCCGGAAACCACTTTGACAAGCTGTTGAAAGTGTGCAGCAATAGTAAAGTTGCAGGTTCCCTTGGGCGATTTGGAGTTGCGTCGTTTACATCAATTAGGAGCACAGTTACTGAAGCTCCAGGTGAGAATTTCGGATATTTAATACACGGAAATTAGGCGAAAGCGTAGTTTTTAAAATAAAGAGATTTGTTTGTTTGGTTTTTTTTGCAGAGGAAGAAAAGAAACCAAAATCGAAGTACTCCTCATTCAAGAAGCGCGCACGCCTGGAAGCCGCTGCAAACAAAGCACCTCCCGCTCCTCAATCTACCCCATCTTCATCCTCGTACGGCATACATGGAGGAGGAGGTGGCAGCGTGGTTTCAGCCCCTCCCGTGTACAAACCAAGGAAATTCTTCAAATCTCGGGGACCTATTGAAGTGGATACCAACCCAAGTGTTCCCTTGAAACCAATACGACCTGATGTGGGTGATTTAATGCCTATGCTGCCCCCACAACCGTTAGTTCCCAGTCCACTGATCCCCTCCAATACTAACTCAAAATATTATAAAGACCAAAATCAATCCCGTGATCAACTAAGCCATAAAAAGCACAAAAAACATGGGAATTCCAAAAAGTTTGAAAATTTGTCCAGCCCACCGCCTTCTTCTGGGTCTGCATCAGATGCCAACTTTATTTCCCCACCAATTAAGTTACGTATTTTCAAAGATCGTGGAAAGTTTGTTGCTGAAGCACCCACAACGCCAATACAGCCGATAATTCCGTCGCCAGAGACATCCCCTGTGAAAAAGAGAGGTCGAAAGCCTGGTTCCAAAAACAAAAAATCTCTGGAAGAAGAGGAAGCGAACGTGGAGACCGCAGAGCAAAAGCCACCCAAACAAACTAAAAGATCAAAGAATGCAGCCTCAGCACCACCCCCATCTCAACCTCCTCCACGTGCTGCATCTGGAAGAACTACCAGAAATTCCGCAAGACGTCTTGAGGGAAATTCTGCGGAAGAAGAATCTGATTCTGGCATGCCAAGTCTTGATCGAGAAATAAGACACTCGTTTGATGGGTCATATGGTGCAGATAATTCCGCTGATATGTATCAACCTCCACAGGCTCCACAACTGATGGTGGACACGTGTGAAATCCCACAACAGCAAGAAAGCGTCGTCGCCAACAGTCAGCCAGCACAAGAAATAATAAAAAAGCTGGAAGAAGATGCTGATTTCAAAAAGCTGTCGGAAATGCTGAGTTCCATGGAAAATGACGCCAATGTGCATACCAACCCTGATCAGTTCAGCCAGAACCAAACGCAACAGGACTTCAACAATGTACAAGCGTATCAAACTAATGAACAGGGTAGCACGGATACTTTTCCAGTAACTTTAGCTTCCACAGGCAATAATGGAGCGCCACAGGGTTTAAGTGCTTTTGCTGCTCAGGCATACATGCAGCAGCAATTTCGCCAACAGTTGCAGCAAGGACAAAATATTGTTGGACAACAAGAGCCTAACCTGATTCAACAACAGCATCAAACACAAAATTATTATAATAACAACATGGATGGTGGTTATCATTCACAGTCTCAGCAACATACCGCATCAACTTCACTTCCCCAACAACAGAACCTTCCAAAGGCTAATGACATCCGTTCCATTTTAGTCGATGATTGGACAGACTTTGATGATGAAACGCATTCACCAACCGGTCATCGATCCAGACCATCCAGCCAGGCAAGTCATCATAGTCAAAGCCCACCCAAATTTAGCAGATTTGATATGTCTGCATTTATGCCTAGTGGAACTGGTGGCAAAGATCAACAGCAGTCTCCACAATTTCCTTCACAAGATGCAGCAGAACAAATGGATCATCATTTTAATCCTGATCAGCACAATATGCAACAGCAGCAAATGCCTTTCAATATGCACTCTTCTCCATATGCAATGAGAAATCTACTTAATTGTCCACAAGGTCAAGATCCTCATTATCCCCAATCTCAGCAAGACTTTAATCAGCAGCTAGCATCATCTGCTGGGAATTTCCCAGCGTGCGCCCTAGAATCGTTACAACAGCATCACCATCATCCTGCTCCGCTAAATAGTCTGTCGACATGTGCGAAACAAGAAGCAATAAGTGCTCTAGATTCTGTTCTCAGACAACAAGAGAGCGACAGTTGTGAAGCCCTTCCTCCTCCCCAACTGCCATTGGTACCTCAAAAGACACAAGTTGCTCCTACTACCAAGAAAGCGTCCATTTTCAAAAGTCGAGCACGTGAGCAAAATCAAAATGGAGAAGGAAGCACAGCAGGGGCTGGTAACGAGACTGCTGCAACGAAAGGAGGAAGTAAAAGGTTGGCTCTTTACAGACATAAATTTGGAGGTGACCAGGATACTTCAATGGAGGAACAGAATAAACAAAAGTATCCCCAACCGGCATCTCATGTTTTCAACGAATTTGATGAAGAAATGGAAGACGAGACAGCGAGACTCAGAAATGTCAGAATTAAAAACGTGAAAGCTATGCATCAGTTACAGGAATCTGGCGAATTTCATGAATTCGATGGAGATGTGCAATACATTCTTGAGGATATTCGTAGCAAAAATCCAATGAATATTAGATGTCTTTCGGTGGTGACACTGGCAACCAGATGTATGGAGCCCTCCTTCAGAATGCATTTGAGAGCTCATGGTACAGTGGCAGAATTTTGCAGAGAGCTTCATGATTCACCCCAACATCCAGAGCTTGCATTACTGGCGGCCTTAGTGCTCTTTGTATTAAGTCAAGATCGCCTCAACATGGATTTAGATACGGATACACTGAAGTTGATCTTGGCGCTTAGTAAAGCCGACGACCTCCATGACCCAGAGTCGCAGCTGTCGCAGGATAACGTGGAAACATTAAGGCATCGTCAACGAGTCTTGGATCTCTGTGTGGAAATGAAGAATAGGGGCCATGCGACACATTTAAAATTAGACAAGATAACGGCCTCCGAGCTGGCGTTAGAAACGTTGCTTCATTTAACGTCAAAAAGAGCAGGTGAATGGGTAAAACATGAACTCCGTGCTTTAGGAGGTCTGGATTCCATCGTAAATGAGGTTGATTCATCGTTAAGATTTGCACAAATGGAGTTAGTGCAGTTTGGGTGGACTGAGGGTGCTCTAGAAAGGCTTAGAAAGGTGGATCGTTGCCTTCAAGTCTTGCAGCAAGTGACCTTTAACCACGAGCACAATCAAAAATATTTGCTTGGACAAAGTGAGCGTGAAGTGGAAACCCCGGAGGGAGGAGTGATCAAAGAAAAATGTGTGGAAACAAGTCCAAAGATATTTGTTGAACTGTTTAGGTTTTGTAAGGATAATTTGCAGCAGTTGCACATGCAATTGGAATCCGCGTCTGTGATGAGAGAAATTCTGTTTAGTGTACTGAGGGTTCTTGTCAACTTGAGTCACGATTACAGAGGAATCGGTAAATTTAAAATTCATAGTTAATCAATAATATTTTCGTGAACTCATTTTGTGTTTGATGCTAATCACTTTTTTGTTTATTTGCAGTTATGGGTAGTGAAATATTATTGGAAATGGATGGATTTCTTCAGTTATGTCTTCATTCCACATTTGAAATGGGACGTTATTTCCCAGACGAAAAAATATTCGATCTCCTTATGCATGTAAGACACCAGTTTTAGATTTATAAATGGTTTTTACTTGTAGAAAAACTAATGATTTTTTGTGTATTGCTATTTTGTGTTACAGTCTCTGTGTATGCTACTAAATTTGGTAGAGCACAGTCGATCCTGTCGGAACGCTATTCTAACTTCCACTGTTCAGAAAAGCTCAACAGGAAACTACCGTGTTCCAGGATCTTCCTCATCAATATCTTCCGATGATTCTGGTGTAGATGAAGAGATCTCCGTGTTAGATGCCTTTGTGGAAATGTTTCTGTGTAGAGAAAGAGCTGCTAAAAAGGAGGAACAGCATACCGACAACATCCTCACAAAAGGGCCCGAAGGACCTGGTACATCGTCCAGTCAAAAGGGAGAAAATGGTGGATCCCAGGACAAGAATTCTCAAGACTCTGAAGGATCTTCGCTACAAGACACGATTGACAAGTTAATTCAGACTGCTGGAAAACACATGGAAAACAGCTTGATTGCTGCGTACATTTCCTTATTACTAGCGTATTTGATAATGGATAACCCGGTAAGTTGATTTGCTAGTTGTTTTGTTTTAGAGTACAAAAAAATGTACATTTCTAGCATTGATGTACTGACTGACTTTTATTTTATAATTACTTAGATGGCTGCTAATCAAGTAAGGCAATCGATGCCTGATGCGAAATATCTACCCTTGATGATTTTCCTGAAGAAGCTGTTCAACTTTATGAGCATCACATCATCAGTAAGTTCATGAATTACATTTCTGTGATAAAAGTTAGTCATTCTTGAAGTTTGTCTTGTATTGGTTCTAATTTAAATAACTTTTTTTCACACAGGCTTCTGGAAGTATACGAGGTTTAAAGGCAACTGCAATTGCACTTCGATTCTTTGCGAAAGCAGACCCTGCATCTGATGTGGAGCTCAAAAGACTAATTCCGGACTAAAAATAGGAAATTAACTATACTATTTTATCTACCCGACTTTCCTGAAGTGTATCCAACAAAATCATTATTTTTGCATGGACTATGCTAAATGTTACTAGCAATAAGAATGGTGATTAAGTTTTAATAGCATAATAGCATAGCATGAACTATTTATACAATGACTGAATCATCCATTCATCATTATAAAATATTGAAGCTTTTATAGCCCCTTCCATTTGGGACAACAATAAAAGACGATTTGTATTTTTTGTTGTTGATTAGTTTTGTCCCCTCCAATAAACCAAGTGTGTGTTACCGCTGCCGCAATTTTAAGTCTCTGTAAATAAATAAATCTCACAATAATCACCACAAGCATTTTAAAGACTTCAAGGCTTCTTTAATGGTCTTGTTGATATTAATATATGTTACATTATTATTATTATATCGTATTCAGAAACTATAGACATTTTTTAAATATTTCTTGTTATGTAGCTTTACAAACTGTAAAAATGTACGTTTTTAAATAATTCTTGTGCTATTTGCTGTCGAAACTGTTGAAACATTTATTAAATGTTTCTTGTCTCGCCATTATTCTTACAAATTGAATACTATAGCATACATAAATTATAAATCTACTTTGTTGACCACTAATTTGTAATCGAAAGATGTTTATATGTACATTGTATACTGTGAAAAAAATGTTTTAATTATAAAGCATGTCTTGATTAGAAACATAATTTACGGAAAGATATTATTGTAAGACGTAAAACAAGTAAAGACTATACTGTTCATACAAGAAGTACATATTTAGTCCATTAATTACTCTCAAATTGATTTGAATAAGTCATGTCACTAGCAACAGTTCTCAACCAGTGCATAAATTGGTCAACCCGTGAATATATTCCAGGGTATTTCTCACTTGCGCATCCAATACCCCAAGAAATTAATCCTATTTGCTCAAAATAGCTTGACTCACTTTGCCCCCTTATTGCCTTCCTCCAGAGAAACAATGGCCCACCGCTGTCTCCTATACAAGAGTCTTTTCCCCTTCCCCAAGCGCATAACATGGAATCTAATATCTTTGGTCCTTTGAACGGCAAATGAGAATAGTTACTTCGGCATTCACCGATCGGCACAATTTTAAGGCGAATTTGCTGCAAAACCATAGCCTGATTGCCGTGAATTGCAGTCCTGCCGAATCCCACCGTTATTGCCGATTCATCAGAAGCATTATAAACACGACGAGATGATGATGGTAGACAAATGGGTTTAACACGATTAGTGCAATTTACAGGGTAAGCAAGTTTAACTACTCCAATGTCATTGTGGAAGGGGAATGACTGCTCAAATTGGGGATGAACTGTGACTGATTCAATTGGAACGTCATAAAGCTTATCATTTAGTTCATCTGAGGTGCTGTCGTTGGCACTCCTCTTTTTATCAAGTTGGTTGTAGCCCAATTTAACTTTAAAATTGCGAAGGCCCGCTTGAATCATTGGAATTAGGCAGTGGGCTGCCGTGAGAAGATAACGAGGTGAAATCAAGCTCGCTCCACAATGGGCTTTTGTTGGAGTTGCAACACGAACCTTGGATATTGATTAAAAATAAGCGTTTCTATTACGTAAGCCTTTGAAATGAGGTAAACTTTCAAGTTGATTGATGGTTGCATGGTTACTGTCATACCAAAGTCGCAAACCATGGCCAGGAATTTTGTTCATTTACTGGTGTTCCACCAACGATTTTTCCAGAACCAAAGCTAGTCACTCCACATTTGCACAAATTGGTCTCTGTACTTTGTGTACTTGTAATATTATTTTCATTTTGAGGAAACGATTGAGCTTGCACGCTAGTCGAACTGTAGGCGGTTGTTGTTGATGGAATAATGACAGTTTGATTCGTTGTGGCTGATAAGGGTATATTTCCGTTAAAATTTTCATGAACATTTTCCCTGTCCTCTTTTTCTTTTGTACTGTTATTTAAGGCACTATCTTGAGTATCACGATTCAGGTTGCTACATGTAAAGTTTCCAATTACTAGACTAATATCAAAAGCTATTATTAACGAGACCAATTTCACATTAATAGCACGCATTTCAGAGAAAGTCGGTTTTTTTGGGAGATTGATGCGTTCTCGGTTACTTGTTATACAGAAATCGGATAATTGCGGAAATGATACAAAGACAAATGAAGCAAAAAGTATGTTTCGTTAAACGAGCAGGTTCAGCAAATATATGCGATAGAGTCATTGTGGAATATTTAAAAAATGAAAGTTGACTAGGATTATCTGTTGTACAAGACAAAAATAGTTTTCTACAGAATTGAAAGTTACATGCATATTCGTACAGAGACGAACTACATAACTGCAATTTGCAATGCTTCCACAAGAAGGAGTACAAAGTCATACACTCATTACAAGAAAGCATGAATAAAGAAAAAAAAGTTTTCTCAAGGAAGGTATATTTTATTCGATAGTTGTAAAATGGCATCAGTCATCCTATTTGAAAGTTAGTTAAACTGTTTTCAATTAAGATAGGGTTAAAATACTCACACGTATTTATAATTCTAGAAGGTATTATCTTGTCATGTATGAAACACATATTAGTTTCCGTCGTTATCCAGCAAGAAAAAAGATTTCAAGGTACATATATTTACATAAAAATTGTCTAGGGGCGTTTCTTACTAAAATCAATTCCTCATTCTTTATTTCTTCATTACAAAATCCCACGTATTTTTACCATTTACAAATTTTTTAATCTCCAAGCGACAGGCGTAAATGGCAAAATACATGGGAAACCTTATGAAGATATGAGAATGAAGAATTGAAGATCGGTGGTATTAAAGGCCCCAGGGTTTTATTTTGGTTTCCGTAAATTTACTTTAAGGACATATCAGACTAAGCACGGCGAAACGGATTTACCTACTATATTAACAAATTAAGTTAATTTTCAATTTTTTTGTTTTGAACACGGAAAATCCTCTAACTAGGTTCCCTAAACAAATTTTATGATTTTTAGTGACGCGTAGTAGCCCTTTGTTGGTAGATTTATTTATTTAATTTCACGAATCGAAAAACCACTAACTATCGACCTCCATTATGTATTTGAAATTCACTGGCACATAAATTATCATTGTGTTATGCAATAAATACTTTGAAAATTGCATAAGTCATCAAAATAAAAGGAACATTTGGCATTTTTGACCAACCTGCACATGCATATGATTCACTAATTGGTAACTGACAACCTGTGACAAGTTAAAGTTAACAAACATATAATGATAACATGATCGTCTTAACAATAGAATAGAGAGCACGTTTTTATTACTTTTTTCCTTGCATATCAAAATAAAATAATTTAGTCCAAATTATTGAATCTGCAAACAGCCCTACAGATTAAGCTACAGAATATATACCTTACATGATACCAATCTATTTTGATTATCCATTGCGATTATCTATTTCTGCAATTGTAATAGCATAGATCACGCCCACAGAGAGGCAATGAACTACAGTAAGTAAAGTGCATAAAATAGTAAATGTATACTTGTCAGGCCAGATCAGGTCACAGGTACACGACACGAAGGAAACTCGTCGAAATTTTAAAAGTCATTTAGTTTCCAACGTTAATGTTATCTAAACTTAAAATCTGTCGTGTTCTGTCTGTTAAATTTATGAATAGCAAAATCAATGAGCAAATTAAATGCACATTTTGAAAACAGCCTGTAGTCAATTAACTGCTTCTGGTTTTCATCATTTTGTTGAGCACATGACGCTAATTGTGAGTTGAAGTAAATGATATATGTAAAAACTAGTACACACACCACAAAACAGGCCTAACAAATCAAAAAGAGAACAAAAGAGGATGAGTAATGATATGAGTAGCAGCGTCAGCGTCACTACACACCATGCATAATGTTAAATTGTTGCTTTTGAAAAGATAAAGATAAGCATGCTTGAGCGACTGCGCAGGCTTGGCATAATATGCTAGTACACAAGTCAATTATAAATGGGTTTTCACAATGCCTGAATGAAATTAATTATGACTTATTATGAATACACGTCATACTGCATCATGATTTTGATCTTATTATTTGGTATAAAATGTGAAATGCGCAATATATTTTCAGGGAAGCTGCGTTGCCGGTAGTACAGTAGCAGTTTTGCTTTGGAACTGAAACCAGCAGTAACCTTCATTAAGTTTCCTGCCATATTCTGGTAAACATTGCAAATTGTTAAAACGCCCACGCAGTACTAGTTTACCTTTCTGATTAAAATTGTAAGTTACTTGTTCATAGTTTTGCATTTATTAATGTCCATTTAAATAGTAAAAACTTACCTATTTTTCCAGGTGGATCTCTGATTTTTTCATGAAAATGGAATTTGGAATTAAATTACTTCTTGTCCTACTTTTGGGGCTTTGCGCAACTGTTCATGGAGACGGTGCACCCAAGACAGTTGTCCAGATTGAAGTTGGCGAACATTGTGATTTGGCATCAGCTCCAAGCGAGCAAGATGGTTCTTCCTGGCATGTGGTAGAGCACGACGTAGAAAAGGTCTGTAGTCCGGGGTCATCTTGCCGTGGAGGAGCCTGTAACTGTGACGATCTTGCTGATGGAACAATGACAGGCATTTCTCAGGACAATGATGGAACCAGAGTATGCCGTAACCTGGCTGATCAGAAATGTTCAAGTGATGATGAATGCTTTAAGGACGTAAAGTGTACCAAGGGAATCTGTACCTGCCCAGAAGGTGTGCATTGCCAGACGACCAAGAATGATGTCTATATTTTAGATTAAACTTTTTATTTTTCTCATAGCGTACAATTTGGAGGTTGAATATAGTTCTCATTATAAATTATATCATTGTAATGCATTTATTTCTGAAACAAGGTAGAATATAATATTTGTGAACTTCTGCGAAATACAATGAGTATACAATATACAATCAATAAAATAAAAATCTTATTAGTGCAAGTACAAAAAATGGTTTTTTGAAGGCTGATTACTGAATACTACATTTGCACGGATGATGATGATGATTAGTTAAGTTCCCATAGATGTTTTACACGTTTAGATTTTCATGCAACTGGAAAGGCTTAAGGAGTTCATGTTCATAGCTTGTCGATACTAATTGAAAGTGCTCAATATTCTAAGCGTATCATTTAGGATGGAAAATAAGATAGCTAACTTTTAGCCATAGATTTTGTAAGTCAATTGTGGCATGGATTTTTTATACTTTTATATGCTGGGCTCATTTTGTGCCAAATGTCATGAAATTTCGATCATATCAATTTCCTGGATGCACGAACGTGGAAAGTAAATTAGATTAGATTCTTATCAAGATTGTATTTACTACTTTTACATTCAATAAGCAGAGGCTCTGCCCTCCAGGAATTTCATGTCTTAGACGATGAGTATTGCAAATAAAGTATCCCATTATTATCCTGTTTCAAAACATAAAGCTATTACACCAACAACCTTTAATCGATTTTATATTAATCGTAGACATCCCCCAAAAATTGGTAAAACTTACGTTATACTACTGTAGGTAGTATTAGTGCTCGGTAATGTTATACAAAGATTTTCAAATTAAGGAAAGCCAAGACTGATTAATTTTCAAAAATTTATATTTTGGTTAAATGGCTGTGTTACCAAACTTTTCGCACAGAAACATTCTGAGATTACCCGTTTACTAGGATTTGTATACATTAGCAAACTAACTCTCAGCGGATAATAATCTAAGAAATATACAGCAGCTAATTTGGCAATGGATAGCCTGTTGCTGTTAGCCTTTAAGGTTAACTAATGTTATTCCAGGTATTCATATAAAGTAATCCTTTTTAAATAATCAAGATGACCAGCACAACTTTATCCCTTCTGTACCCACTGATTTTTCAGTTTCTATGGTGCCATTGCTACAACGTACAATTCGCAGCTCGCATCGCTTTCAAATATTTCCCAACATGCCCCATAATTACCTTGACAACAGGAGGAAATCCCAGTGACTTTCATGAAGTATCCGATTTGGATCAAGCCTTAAAGAAAGGTTATCCAGCAAACGTAGCTAATTCTCGTTATCTCTTGGGTGATTCTACTAAAACTATGGATGGACTTCGTGACATTCATATCCACACACCTTACTGTAAAGTTATCATTACATTAGTTCGAGGGACTACATTTAACGGTCCAGATTTTCTAAATCTGCTAGCACCGAGGGAGATGCCAATCACATTGCGAGACGTAGATCATTATATTTTTCTTACTGGGGGTGGATCGGTAACCGATGAGAAAAAAGCTGCACAGGCCATCTTACTCTCTGACATCAGCCAAGAAATTAGATACAAAATTGTACTTTTGTCGATTTCCAGTTCTCAAAAAGCATCAATGGTGACATTTTGTTTGTATTGTGTACACACAGTGAATAATCCACGTGGGGAAAATGCAGTAGTTCCTTTAATTGCAGACGAAAGCAAAGACGAAGACATTTTAACTCTATTTCCAGAATTTGCAAAAAATCTGCATGGTCACTTGCTAAAAGTGGTTGGTCCAAGTAAATACATTAGTTTATATGAAATGGAAAGAATTCCTGGCTCAAAGTGGTACGAACACAAGAGAGGAATGTTCACCGAATTTTTCTTCATAATGCAAAACAAACTAAACTTTACCTATTTACTGAAGCCATGTTCCGGTTTTGGAAAGTTGATCCCAGAAGGAAACACTGGGACATTGTTGCCCAATGGAACTTGGGCTGGTTGTGTTGCAGACATTCATTATCGATGGGCGGATTTGAGTATGGGAGGAAGTCCAGCAGGAGATAGATTACATTACGTAGATTTTTCTACAAATATGCGTTACGACTATGTACAATTTTTCACACATAAACCTCAAGTGGTCTACCCGTGGACAATAGTATTTGTGTGTTTTGACCTTTATGGTTGGGCTTGTGTCATAATAAGTGTTGTAATTGCAACTTTTCTTCTTTATAAAACTGAAGATATTCTTGATACACCTGGTCCAAAAATTGGAGATGTGTTGTTATACATGTATGCTTATCTTTTGGGACAGGAATTGTGTGTGGAACCTAGATCGGTGTCGTCAAAGGTAACATTTATTTACTGGATGTACTACGGAATCGTGGTGGGGGCTGCTTATGCATGCAGTTTACAATCTTTAATCGTTTCGCCGGGAATGAGCATGGTGCCGGAAACAATGACAGAGTTGGCAGGGGCTTCTGATTGGGCTTGTGGAGTGCCCTTGTCGTTTAGAAATGGGTTGGCAGAAAATGTATTCAGATCGTCGAAAAATAAAGATATGAGAAAACTTTACAAGGAAACTCAAGAGGATAAAAATGCTGTGGAATGTCTTAGACGGGCTGCTTCTCAAGATTATGCGTGTTTTCATTGGCAAATTATGGCGGAATTTTACATGGGAACTATATTCATTGACAGAGCTGGAAATCATCCTTTTCTTTATGCGAAGGACTATATCCTGTTTTCTGGGCCTACTTGGATGACAAGGAAAAGAGAAATTTGGAGGGATTCATTTAATGATTTTTTTGGAAGGCAGTTTAGCATGGGAATTGTATATGAAGCGAGCGCCAGGGATAGAAGAGTTGTGAGAAGACAGTTGGTGCAGGATGTTAAAGATGGGAAACGAAAGCCTTTTGTATCTTACACTCAGGAAGACGATGGGCCACAAGCGTTCACTTTTGAAAATGTGAAAGCTTGTTTTATTGTTTTGATGATTGGATTAATAATATCTGCACTTGCTTATATTGATGAAGTGTTTCCGAAGAACACTGCAAAAAACTTGAAACTTAGGCTCCAGTATTGGGCTTGGAAGGTTGTAACTTGTAGGAAACGTGTGAAGATACCTGTGAAGGCTACTAAAAACTTAAACTAGTTAGTGTACTAAGTAACTTAATAATATTAAAATATTTTAGTTTTTGGAATTAATAAAACACATATTTAATTGAGAGCTTATGGCCAAAATTTGTGAGTCTAAAATCGGAGGTACTACTATAGTTTCATACAGCAATGTAAACAGTGTCACACTTTGCATTTATAATAACATTAGTCATTGATATGTACACATTTCATTACCTGACTCATCAATACACAATCATACATACAAAAGCCTTGATCATATTAATATATTTGTGCGCACTTTTTTTAGTAAAGCATCAATAATACTAAGT
>JAQIWN010002556.1:0-15445 GCA_034699025.1 Entomobrya cf. arborea Gr-Col-00668 | reverse complement strand
TTTGACAGTGAGGCCTACCGATTCCTTGCAGCTGTGAAAAACAATCCACCAGTTACATTCGACGAAATCGAAAGAGCAAATTTTTCAACAAGCTGGAACAAGTCAATCCAAGAAACAAAAAGAATGCTAACTTTCATCGGCACAATCAAACCACACAAGATCAAAAGCACTTTGAACCTTAACACAGCCAGAGAGTTGATTTTGAGCTTGACCAGACCCATTGCGGAAATAACGAAAAACATCCAAACCAACAAAGAAGCTTTAAAGCACACTTTAGAAATGATTCAGAATGCTGATGCTGAAATTGATGAACTTCAGAAGTTAAGATTTGTCAAAAGAACTGTTCTTAAATCAGTCGTCATTCCTCATCCAAAAACGGTATGCGCCAATGTTGATTGCATGAAATCCTGGAAAGTGGATGACAAAGTTCACACACAGTATGTTCAGGAATGTCACAAACCTTGTGGTCTTACCGGAGTTAGCTCTGACAAATTAGGGCATCCTGGTCTACTTAAATGTTGGGCTATTAGAGGGAATACTTGTCATGTTTGTCACCACAGCTACAAGGATCACCTTCATAGCTATTACGATTCGTACGAAGAAGATGTCATGGTTGAAGATGAGTCAGTGAAAACCGCACTGGAACAAGGGCAAAATGCAAAAGAAATGAAAGAAAACATGATAATGAACAAAACGCAGGAAATCGAAAAGTTAGAAGATGAGCAAAAACAAATCGAAGAAGCAAGCGTTAAATTCGCATGCTTCTTGAAAAGAAATGCAATTACTGCATATAATGATGCAATGGAAGGTTATTTGAAGCATCTTATAAAGCAGGAAGAAGATAGGGTTGCTGTACATGGGGATCATTCCCGATTGGAGGGTCTAAAGGCCAGTTTAGCTTCATACTTGGTAAAAGTACAAGCTTTAGAATCAGCACTTGATCAGAAAGAATGTGATTCGTGTGTGCTTGATCCAGAAGAAATTCAGAATTTGGTAAAAAAGTTGAAAGGACTTAAAGCTGGTGAGAGTTTGGAGCAGGCTCTTCAATGTATTGATAAGTCCAAGCAGGTGGTTTACCAAGAAACTTTAACGAACCACCAGCAGTTTGTTAACCAAAACAAAGAAAAGGGTCTATTTGGTAAAGTATTTGGAAAAGTCAAAAACTTTTTTCAATCTTTGTAATACATATAGCCGTATCTCTGAAATACAGCTATTCATTATTTATAAAACAATAAGTTACTATATTTTCGACCGATATTTATAAAAAAACTTTTCACGTAAACAATTGGTGAAGTAATGTTTACTGCAATGCAAATCGGTCAGTCTTCAATCAAACAAATAAACTATAGATGCAAACAAATGATATGCCATAACAGAGTTGGAATCAATAAAATTCAAATACGTAAAAAATTGATTTTGCTCTCTATTATGCTTGATGAAAATGTTTGGGCTTAAAATATTTAGACCCGTTGCACCAAATAACTACACCTTTTATATATATGCTAATAAAAATCATAAATTCATTTCGCAAAATCAGTACAAAAAATTTTCATGCATATTTGAATACATCCTCAAATTTTTAGTTGCTAAGTTAGCAATGCTAACAGATAACACAGTTATTAAGTTTTGTAACTATATAGATGTAGCAAGCTTTTTTATTTCCTGTAGCTTTTGTAAAGTTGAATTTCTCAAGCACAATAATTATAAGCGATACAGAAATACATACAAACCGTGATTTAAAATATACCAGAGAAACAAATTTATCAGTAATATTCGTGATTCATTATGTCAGCAATTTTTAGGTGAAACGTTCCAATCAGATTACTTGTACTAGAACTGATGAGATTTGAAAGGTAGAAAATTCAGGTGAACTTTATTTTCAAAAAAATATTACGAAAACGTTTGTTCAAAAACATAACCATAATAAAATCTAAAACACATTTTAAATTAGTTGAGTTGTGGAAATAAAAATTATTTTGTTCATGATATTATAGCCTAATAACTATTATGCCTAATATGTATAAAACTCCAAAAGTGGTATACATTTTTAACAATTTAAAAGTAATCGAAATGTCGTAAACGGTATTGGCCACTTTAGCTAAAAATTGGTAAATAAAAATGAATCGCTGATTGTGAGTTATTTTTATCGCTTTTCAATGTATGTGTACCTTTATTTATGTGAACAGAAAAACTGCTTTGGGGTTTTTAAATAATATGTAACATTTTCATGAATAAACTTTTTTTATCAGCAGACCTTTAAACAGACCTATAAACTTATCAGGCATTGGAATGACATGGTTAGTTGATAACCAAAAACTACAGATTATTGTGGTTAATAATATTGTAAAAAAAAATTTCTTCTTTATTTTTAACTTCGTAAGTTAAAAAACGATTTTCAATTGTAAATTATAAATACTGCAGCCAATTCACAATACTTTTTTGAGTAAAACCTTGAATGCTGGCTTTAACAATTGTTAGCTTTTCGTATTGTTTCACGATTTTGTAAGCTTTAAAATATATTAATTATTCACTTTACATTACAAAATGATTTAACTCGAAAACGTTTGGTTTAACAATGGGCCAGTTCAGTGAATAGTTTACCTCGTTGTGTCATTATCATTAGAACTTATGTAAGCATTAAATACAGTTATCAAAACATTGTATTTTACTCGAATGCAAATTAAGAATGAATACTTTTCGACTAAATCGTTTTATAAAATTTTGCATAATTTTCACAAAATCGGTAAGAAATTTTTTTTTCTCTTCGGAACAAATTAGGAAACCAAAATTTAATGCATAAATTTTTATCAATTTGGATACTCTGAATTTTGGTGGAATAATAATTGACGGTCTCTGAAATAATTTTAATTGACAAAAGAATATTGCTAAAGAAATACACTATGCTAATTCAGCTTTTGAATAAGTCATTTTATTTCTGCTTAAAACATGTTGTTGGTTACTTGGAATGATTGGCTTTTTTATACTACTATCCAAACATCTGCCTTTATCATGTTGGTTATTCCTATCAACACAATTTTTTTTCAACATTAAAAACAGATTGAAAATCATCATGAAACGTTTGTTATAATTATTTTAATATGTTTCTTCTAAGATTAATCAGTTTTCTTCAATTTTTGCAGAAGCCATACCAAAGAACGAATCATTATGATTACAGATCTGGTAGTACTCTACAATAATTATATGCTACGTTGGGAACGTTAACGACTACGCTATTGCTACACACTTAGGAATAAAGAAATAAGAACCTAGTTATGCGGTGCTATGTTGATACACGCAAAAATGATGTTCTAATGATAACGTTTCTCCATTTTGTGGTAATAGACCAGTGATATCAAAGAACGGTATACGAAATTTATTTAATTCTAATGCAATATTTTGACTTTTAATAAACACAATTTTTGATTTCAGATACTTTTTAAAATTATTGCTTGATTACTTTGAACAAATTCTGTCACAAAAAATTTAGATTTGGCGAGTTTTTAATAAAAACATTTAAAGTAAGGTAAAATTTTGAATCTATCACGTGAATAAGAGTGAAAAAATTTGATTCATTATAATAATAGCTTTTACGGATTAAATCTCAGGATTAAAAGGTTGCATTAAATTTTTGTTACGTACCATTAAGAATGCGAAATTTTACCCTGATTGGAGTTAGGACGCCATTTGAATTTAAGTTCATAATCAAAGCAAATTAAAAAGACAACTTTTCGGAAAAACATTTTTATTTTCATTTGTACATTGGTCAATTATATTTACTTTTTATACAGTATCATTATCTTCTAAAATTCATTTGTTAATTTGTACTTTGTTCGTGCTTTAAAAATCCAGGTATGCAGTATAAAACATGCAGTGTCATCAGCTGATTCAAGTGCTAAATACGTATTGGCCAAACTCTTGACAACCAATTTTTTAGCTAAGTACTTCACTCAAAAATACTGTAGTATAAAAGAATATTTTTGTTCGAATAACACTTTGTGGCTAACAATTAGTCAACAAAGAAATATTTATTAATTCACAACCATTCATTGTAAGTACGTTAAACATGTAGATTTATTGCCAACTGTCTAGTTCATCTTCTGTTTCGTCTTCGCTGTCGTTGCTGAGTTCTTTTTCAGTATCGTCGTCAATTTTAATCTCCTCATCAGTTTCCCACTCCTCATCTGTGTCGCTTAAGTCACTGTCACTTTCATCACTGATGTCGTCGTAAGGCAGGTATCCTGATTGCCATCGCGGTAATTTTTCAAGTTTGTTGCTATCGTTGGATAATCCCACCATGTACATTTCAGTTTTTAAAACAAATAAATTGACTCTTCAAAACTACCAAGTATTCAATAATGAATAAAGCGGTCTCCTACGGGCATCAAATGAGGCTATATTATACCTGAAGATGGAAAGAATAAATTTTAATGTTAATTTCCAACACTGTAAATTTCTGCAAAACAATGGTTATTCCAATGGTAATAATAATTGTGTTTACATTTTGAAACTATAAGCTAAGTTATGTCACTTAGTATTTCTCAAAATTGTTGCTTTTGACACTAGTAATTTAACTTTGTTTATGTATGTTATTCAATCATAAGCATTTCGGCCAGTTTACAATACTGTGTGGATAAAAATATAACTTACTGGCCTTATATACAATTAGTTTGAAGTACAGACTTACAATTTTTGCTCTGAAAGTAATTAGTCATCCCTATCCGCATTGTAAAATACCATGAATCGGAAACGTTAGGCGGGGCTACTGGGTTAGTCCAGTGATTCGTTCATCGCATTGTGTATCAAAGTTCTCGTAACTTAGAGTGAAACATGATTGACAGAATATGGTAACATACATGAACGTATCTCCAAATGGAGAACGTTTTTATGCTTAATATTTTACTACGAATTTCCTTTTTTATATTAAATCGATAAGTAAAATTTTAATTGGTAAATCATACGTTCCACATTTAATAGTCAATATACTAAGCTACAATTCATTAGGCTCATATTAGAACCGATCAACAAACTTTATCTTCTTAAACATTTTTAATAAACAAAGAGATTCCGAAAAAGAAATTTATTCCATTAAATATTTTGATAAAAATATAACTGCTGCCAAAATTCTAAGCGTGTCGAATGACCTACATAATTCCATGATTTCCAACACATTTGTCGTATCATCACAAATATTTGTTTACTTTGATTGAAGATGAATGTATGATAAACTGGTTTTAGATTGTGTAATCTCATTTCTGTGTAAAATGTCTTGTAGTTTAATCTTGGAATATTTGGCGTATTCATGCACAAGAAAAACATATAATAAGCTGAAGAACACCAGTGCAGCCAACCAAAAATAAGCTGTTGATTAACGTCAAAACACCCATTCACATTGCTTTGATATTTGGCTATCAACAGACGAAGACTTTTAATAATTTACAATACAATTTAACGTCATCATGAAAAACGTATTTTAGTCGTTTTAATTTTCAAGCTCCTTTGGCTTCTTGTTTTTACAGAATTAGTCCCAAAACAAGAAAGAATCATAACAGATTTGGAATTATTTGTACAATAAATAATCAGTGATAAGCAGTCGTCTTGCTATTTAGATATGTGTTACGTAAAATGTTTTTACAAAGCTTAATAACTTTTTTTTGGAGTAATTTAAAAATTAAAACTTAAAAACTTATTTCAGCTTACAATTGTGGTTGCAATCATTTTAACAAGCCCCGTACGCAAAAATAATTGTTCCAAACCAACTGCGAAAGTTCTTCAAGTAGTCGTGTTTTCAAAAACGGTTAACTAAATAGATTTCTATCCACTAACATAAAAACATCACTGCCAACTCAAAGTAATCAGTTTCCTCATTAAAATCAATAACTAATTATTATCATTTTAAATGCTGGAGCAGATAGTTTGAGTTGTGTAAACGATTGAATCATTACCTGTAAGTAGCTCATGTAGTAATCATCTTTTCCATCTAAATGTTATGCTAGAAGCTAATTTCAAAAGTTCAATTAAAATGTAAAATCAATACACACGTTCTGCTCCTATCCATGTTCTGTCCAAGCATGAAGCCAATGCATCTATTTAAAACAAATTCAATATTAGACCAGATATGCTGTACACGTAACTCACTTAACACAGTAAAGAGTAATAAAGGATTAAGTCAGTTTCCAAAAAAATCTCCATCAATCGCTAATGAAAACTATATAACTATATATTTTGTAATAACTTACTTATCTTAGCCTCCAAGAATATATTAAAGTTTTACGGAGTACCTGTTATCGCAGGTTATCATTGAAAATTATTTGTTTTTACTTGCGAAACCCAACTTTAGCCAAAAGTCTTTTTTGATTCTAATTTCAAAACTATTGTGTAGAAAAAATAAATGTTTTAAGATTTTTACTTCATAAGAAACCAATATACAAGAAAGAACTCAAAATACTCAAACCTTAAAATGTTCACCTTGTTCAGCATTACCTTTATATTTCTCTCATATCTTTTACTTTTCGGCAGCATTAGAAATTATTACACAATTGCGATACTATATGCACCAATAAAGGACAAATTAGAGCCCAGTAGCATCCTAAACGCTTTTGCAGGCTGCAACATACGTGTCATAAATTTCAAAGGCAAAAATATTGATTTTCAAGTTGTAACTGAACTAATAAACCTTTTGCGTTACTTGTCTCACTGCAAAGTCTTTCGACTTTTTCCAATTGAACTTGGCTCTGCGTACCCAGCACTTCAATCTCAAAACTTGTCTACTTGTCGCAGTCCTATGTTCGACCCAGTAAGTATACCTCCAGATAAAACAGGAGTCGCTTATGTTGCACAAACTCTCTCAGAGTCCTTTCAACTCAAAAGTAAAAACAAGTTTTGTGAGGCCAACATATATCTTGATCCACCAACCGAGCAAGATTCTCCGCAGATGTATATAAGCGAATGGAACTGGTCAAGTGTATTTAGAAATCCCATGTTCATTTACTTTAGTGCTACATTTAACACTCAGATTTGGAAGAGAGACTATTTAGACACGACACCCACTATTTCGCTCCTCATCTGTAACTCAAACGCGGATTCAATCTGTCAAAATGAAAACAATATTAAGAAATGGATCTCCGGAGTATTTTACTCGACTAGTTTGTTCAGATTGTCGATTACTGTACTCATCTGAAAATCTGGAGCCCTCGCTTTGAGAACATTGTGCCCCTACTGTGATCCTTGTAATTCGTTCAAGACCATTTCACTTCAAACGAATATCATTCCGACTTCTAGGAATGAGCTTGAAATTATTCTACATGAAAATCGCCAATTTAATCCTGCCCCACACTCAATCAATGTAAAACTTATTTACGACGTTCTAAACTCACGCAGCAAAGTGGATGTCCTCAAATTCTTCCAGTCGTTTCGAGTTGAGTCAAACATAATAGCACTCTATACGTCAGCAGACGAACACTTAATTTCATTGCTGCTCCCCAATTCAGCAAATGTTACATTTTCTAGTGATCAGGAAAAATTTTCGGGCGAATGGAAAAATGTTATTGTTGATGCTTGCAGCTCGACAACTGCTATTAACTCATTTTCAGTATTTCGTCCAGCAATACGACGCAGCTATTTCAAGTCTCGTATTTTATTTCAAGAAAGCCGTTTAGTAATTCTCGTCAGCCAATTTCGATTTGTAAGTTGTCATAAGGAACAATTGCATTGGACACTTCAGTTAGTGGAATTGATTTCCCCTTTTGATACTGCAACATGGCTATTAATTTTGACAATTTGCCTTATTGTTTCTTGGACTGCGAAATTATCTACGAATTCACACAGGTCGGCAGGAAGTTTGATAGATATAACATTTGGGATGTTCCTGTCACTTAGTGATCAATCTTACAGTATTTTTAGCACAAACAGCACAAACACAAAATGCTCATTTTACTTTTGTATTTTCTTTGTTCCGATAACATGGATGTATTTGAGCACAAAGGGGACAATGTAACCAGACTCACAGCAGAGCCTCCACTAATCCAGTTTGATGATTTTAATTTGCTGAATGAATACAACTTTAATACATACACTGCAAGAAAGAATTTGAAGATTGACTATAATTCAGGTTTTTATAGTATTAGGGAAATTAAAAAGCTACACAATAAGCATGGCTCTGTCAATGACCACGAAGCACTCCCGTTTGTTTCCGAGTTATGGTATGAGTTGATGAAACAGTTGCGTCCTTACACAGAGTCTGAACAACTTGGTGCAATTTATTTAAAAGATGAAATCTCAACGCAAATGTGGAAGTACATCAACCACTCGGCAATGCTGCCAGATTACGGACAGCAAGTCAATGAAGGCGTGTCAACCATTTTGAAGGTTCATATGAACAGCTGCAACAAGTCTGCAATTATATTACGAGATTCGTCGGCAATTAAAATCCATACGGTTCTGAAACAAAGGAACAAACCGACCTTTCTTGGAAAAGATAAAATACTTCAGACATTTTGGGGGTATAAATTCTACGGATATTTTCCGAGCAATTTAGCCGTTAGAGTGAGGTACCTTTTTGATGCTGGGGTATTTGAATGGTGGCAAAAGTTCTTTGAATACTCGTTTAACTCAAAACTTAATATTCACTCTGACAGATTATTGGCTTCATATAATCAACACGTGACATCTGAACCGAGTAGTAGCAAAACGGCAGTCACAATTCTGGCTATTATTCCTGGCGTTGGCCTGGGCGTTTCGTTCATTGTATTTATTTTTGCAGAGCCTCTTTTCTTAAAACATTTTATTTCAAGGTGTATAATATTTTCAGAAAAAGTTCGAGTAAAGTAATTAAAATGTTTCAATAGATTCGAAGATTTGGATTCAAGTCAAATGCAGGAAAAGTAGGAAACTTTATTTCGTTCAGTGTGAAACCAAGAGAATGAGCTAAATGCACGACAAAAATTTTGATATGCTTTACGATACTAACATAATTTAAATGCTTTCCATGACATGACACCATGTCATGGAAATCAATCATTAATAACAAGTTTACTAAAATAAGTAGGATATTCTATATTACTTTATGTGATTTTTTGTCAGAATACAATTGAGCAATTCATAACATGCATGTATGATATGAAAATTAAATAAAAGGCTATGTCGTTGAACGCCACAACCATTTTGTAAAAAAATAAAATCGTCCCAATTAAATCTCTACTTTGATTTTTTGGCATCCATTTCATCGATCCGAAGTATCAAACTCAGCTTCTTAATGTAGGACAAATGTTCAACATAACAACTGAATATTGGTCGGTAAATATTTAAAATATTTTAAATTTCGATAGAGTTTTAACTTATTCCAGTATCCTCCGGATCGTCCTTCAAGATATCTTAGCTGTAAAACTCCTACAGTAAAGCAGACTCACCTTTAGGTTATCAAACTAAAGTAGTTTTTGATAAACGAACACTTACCATATGACTTTGTAGTATAAAGCTTACATTAAACGAAGAAGAAATGAAAATAATTCACGACTGTGAGGTTTGAGGCAGTTAGCTTTAATTATATATCACATACTGATTGCTTTAATACTTTCATAAAAGTTTTTCGTTGGCGTTTCATAAAAGGGCGTTGTTTGTACGAGTTTTTTTGTCTGTAATATTCTATTGTTATTATTCGTTGCACTTTACATTCGTAGTAGTTTTTTAATCAATTGAATAATATGCTAAGCCTTAATTCCATTCAACAATTCCGTTTGTGTGTATTAGTGTAAACTAGGCCAGACTATCACTACATGTTGAATAACCAACTTTGATTTTATTTTGTATAAAAACTGTATGGTTCAGAAACGGTTTTTTGTCAATATTAACTAGTAAAAGTCTAATAGTCATTAACTAACAATAATAGGTTTCATTTATAGTAGCGCAGAGCTAAAATTAATATTTGAACATTCCTGCTATGTAAATTCAATGCACTTGTTATTGTTTGTATCTTACCTAAAATGTTTATACTTGCGCGTGTGCTATTGCGTTATGCTTATTAACAACTATTCTATTTTTAGAACGATTATTCAACCTTTGTAATAATTTACCATCGGTCCAAGCTGGAAAAATTTGCTCATCCAAACTTGCATGGTATGTTTTTGTATTAATACTCCGGATCTCAGGATCCTTGATTGACTTCTCCCTACGACTCAGACCATACAGATGATTTAAATACTCCATCAGAGTTCATTCATTTTGTCTCTGGACAAAAATAAAAATCGCTAGTTTTCTTATAGTTTGATGGCATTTTATTTTCTGACTATCTTTTAAGAAGCAAGATCAGTCAATTCATTTTTTATAACATTTACTTTGCTATACTTAGTATCATCATTTCATTACACTCCTGTTGGATTTAATTGCACATGCCATTTCTTTACCATCTTTCCTCAGCACTTGTCCATATCTGAAACATCACCCGGGTCATTTGATAGCTTATCATACGACCCTCCAGGCGTGTTAGTGTTTTTATTGCACAATTGACAACAAATGCGTAGCCGATTCATTAGTTAATCGTTTTTTTCCTATTTGAAAACTTTGCAGCACTTTGACTAGTTGCTTTTTAAACTTAGTTTTATCCGCAAGATTGGCCACGTTTTCAAGCGTGCAGTCGAATATTAAACTTTACTTTTTATATCATTTACTATACAAAAGCGTTTTAAAATTGCACAAGAACCTTTAAATTCAAAATGATATTTTAACCAAATTGAGATCGTAAATAAGTTTAGTGGCTGCAACATACGCGTTAACAATTTCAAAGGCTCCCAAATCAATTTTCAATTGCAAAACGACCCCGTTTTGCTTCTTTGTTATTTGTCGCACTGCAAAACAAACAACATATGTCCGTATGAGATTAACTCTGTGTATCTAGATCTCAAATCTCAAACACCCTTTTGTCAAAATGATTTAACAGACAACGTTCATCTAATTCCATATCATGTAAGAACTAATTATGTGAAACAAATTCTCACACATATCTAGATTCACAGACAGATTCCGGAAATAAAAACAGATTTTGTGAGGCCAACGTTTATCTTTATCCACCAACCGAAACAAAAATCTTCAAAAATATACGCTCAAGTTTGGCACCCTCAAAAAGCATTGCATTATTAGTGCCTTTTTTAAATTTTCATCGTAAATTACAAAAGTTGAAGTGCTGAATCAATTTTGAATTCATGTGAATCAAATTGGTTGAGCAATTTTATGAGGGTTTTTAACTTAAAAGACAGTTTTGTTGAAATTTTATTAGACATTGGCGAAATACTTAAATAGTCGATTTAGCCGTCAATTTGGTGAGTTTAAGAGCTGTGACATGCTAAAAGCCTCAGATTAATTGAATTTTTCGATCTGGAAGAAGTTTAAAAAGTCCGTTTGAACTAAAAAGACGAATTTGACGACATATGTAATATCTACATTCGTGGTCTTGTAATTTGGTTTTTAAGATTAAAACACACAACTTAAAAAGAATTTTTAATGTTTCGAATAAATTGCAAATACGTGTGAAAAATGAAAAATTAACGTTTTATACCATTCATCGTGTTTTCTTACTTCAATCGTTTTCGTCATTTGTATCTCTGCTTAAATAGGCCGTAAAATGAACTATTAAAGTATGTTTCTGAACTTTCTAGAATTTCTTCAAACAATTCAATACTGCACAATTCATTTGTTTTGGGTTTCTAATGGATCCGCCGATTTGCATCACAATTTTCTTCAATTTTCGTCCACAGCACAGCAATTACGTTTTCCAGTCATTCAAACTACATTTCTGGAGAACAAAAAGTTATTGTACGTTTCCAACTCGAACAACTTGTCGTCCACTCAGGTGGATATTTTGCAGCTGACACATTTGTATAACAAAATCCTTACACCTCTTAAGTTGGAAAAGATTTGTACGATACAGTTACCAATGCTAAGTGGCATTGAGTATAAGCATATTAAAACTTACTTTTATTTTTTATATCTTGGTGCAACTGAATTACAAAACCAGTTGCTTTTCGATAACACACCAAACTCCCACATGATTTATTACGCTGATTACATTATATTCTATGCCAATATTTCACACCCAAATATTCAAGAATTTTATCTCGAGGTAAATGAATTCATTCCAAGCTCGCATATATTAATATTTAGTAGGTCTGATAATCGAATATTTTCTCTATGCTCACCATCCCAAGAATCTTGTTGGAAGGAATCAAAATTTCTTAAATTTGTTACAGTTGATAAATCTATAATATCAGTCAAGGACAGATTATCATCAAGCAAATGGCTTATTAGTAAAAATGCCCCAATGACTTTTTGGTCCAAAATGGGCGAACATTGGTGGGATCCTAATTTGTTGTGCCCATACACAAACCATAAATTGATTGGAAATCGAAGTCCACAAGTAAAAAAATGCATTTTGCTTATGATAAGTGCATCAATGAATTGCACATCAAAGTATTGTAAAAAGATTATTCCCGATTCTAACCAAATTAAGCACAAAACAACTACAATGCAGCATTTCTATCCGTTTGGTGTCCAATTTTATGGATTCCGGTACTCAATTTTTAGTAATAGATATCAAGACAGGATTGAAAATTTTGATCTGAACGCTTTTCAGTTGCTTTCACCACTAGATACATTTGGTTGGATAGTTTTAATTTGCACCATTTTTTGTCTTAGGTGCATACTTAAAATTACAAGTAATATAAAAAATTCATACTTTTGGCTTAATGCCGTAATTTTAGAGCAGGGCGATGATCAGCGTCAAGGAATAAATTTACATAATTGGCATTTAGTCATCTTTTGGTTATTTGCATGCCATTTACTGAGATGCATGTATACTTCCACGCTGTACACTTACATGTCTAAAGAACGGGATCCAGTAGGAATCCCTGAATCTTTTAACAATTTGTTATATAACAGCAGCCTAAATTTGTTAACTGACTTTAAAACAGAATTTGAGTTCACTAAAACTAGAAAATTGATTACAAATCAGAGTACAAACCTGGACAAACAATGGGAAAAGGTGTCAGAAAAAATGTGGCCACGCCGAAATGGTATAATTGATATACTGAAACTCGTCAATCCCGTTGGCTCTAAGGATGATGAAATATCATTGTGTCAGGCCTCAATGGATTTACGTTATGGCTTATCAATTCCAAAGTTAAGGTATCAATGCTATACTGGAATTCGTGAAGATTTGCTAAGTGATGCTGCAATAGTAATGTGCGATCACGTTTTTGGAAATTTTTTCGTCAGAAAGAAAGGCGTTCAAAATAATCAGCTTACAGACACATACGATGGAAGATTCAGGAAAACTTGTGCTAAGTGGACTAGATTTGGTTGGATTTATCACACCAATCCAACTTCTGCTGTACAGTTCTGGGATTTAGATTGGTTGTATTCTAAACAAGTAATGCTTATGTTTGGGAAATATTCGCTGATTGAAAACAATGAGCCATTGATATTTCCTCAAATATATATTTGGCAAAGTGATTTGAAACACAGTTTTCTTGATATTTTCAATTCGAGGCTTGGTTCAATTTTCGAGTCTGGTATTTATCGTTACCAAAGTCATCATATGGAAATATTTAAGCAGCGAATAATTCTGCAAGAATTTCTAACTTCTACTAGGTTGAATTTTAGTTGGAGCTTGGTTACATTTGTGCAACAACTTGTATCTAAGTATACTCCAATAGCATTGTATTCACCAAAAAGTTTTCAAATGACGGCTTCTTTAGCCGATATTAATGAAAAAGAAAATATGGCTATTGGCAAACTATACGACTTTAGGTACGTTTGGCTTCTTTATGCAACTTGTGTTTCAATATTTGTGTTTCAATTCATTATAGAGGTTACTGGTAAACTAATTTTATATATTAAGCGAATTCTTTTCTAGTAAGAAGTTCAATAAATATGTTAATTTAGAAATTAAAAATATGAAAATGTTTCGATCACAATATTTGTATATTTGTTATTGAGTTTTTTTTTACATTTGTGGTTGAGAAGTATGATTGATTAGCTATGATACTTAAAAATGTTTCATAATATTCCAAATAATAAATAAATTGAATATATGTTTGAACAGAACAATATTTCGCTAAATAACATTGAAATGTATGCCAAATAATATGTTTTCATATTCTTTTTTAATACTGTAGACTTTAGCAAATTTGCACGTGTAGTTATAAATCCTGCATATTAAATGTATAATAATGGAAATGGCTTCATTTTGGAGCTGAATGTAAAGTGTCTGCAAGTATTGATCCTATGATGTTTATTTGTCCGTCTGTCGGAACGATAACTTGAAAACACGTTTAACGAAACCGTTATTATTTGGTACATGGTACAATAAGACCATGGGCTGTATCCCTATTTAATTTTCAGAACCGGAGGTCAAAGTCGAAAGTTCCCAACATCTTTAAGGTGTACATTTGAAAAATGGAATCGAAAGTACTTGCCTACAGATCATGAGCCATGTTTCAATTCACGTCAATGGCATCGGGACCTAAATGGGTTAAAAGGCTATTCAAAATTTCCAAAAGCAAATCAATGCGATTTAAAATCGTTCCACAGCCTTTTTTGGGAACAGCATACATAGATGTTAAGAAAACATCGCTTTGTTTCAGCTACATCGTTATAATCGTTAATACATATAGAGTATTTGATGTAAGATTTTATGTAAGTTGTGTTTGCTCCCCGCTCACATAAATATCTACCTTTGGGCTTTGCAAATACATAAGACTTCAATTATAGATATTAGTAAAGTTACGTGACAAGTACCTGGAAAACACAACCTTCTTTAAATTTTATCCAGTGATGTTATACTTGTTCATTAGCTAAAGTACAAAATTCGTTATGCATTCAACTTCAACGTCGACTATGAAAAATATAACTTGAAAGCAGAGTTAACCTATTTTTTCAGTCATTTTAACTACAGCAAGATATATATACAAAATAAAAGTGCTTAAATAAAAACATTTACTTTCCGGTTGCTTGAACCCCCCCAAGGAGTATCTTAAGTTGAAAAAAACTGTAAATTAGGTCATAACTGTTTTCATTTACGCCTTACTCAATTCTCCGTAATAGTCAAACGTATCCTGTAATATTTTCAAAAAGATGAAGACCAAGGTACAAATGGAATCAATAAAAATTTAAAAGTCGCTAATTACTTGACTAAATTTGAACATTCTGATTTCAAAGTTTTACATTTTCTTTCTTCTGCGACAAATTTATTTTTTTGCATAACTAATCCCATGTTTAAATTTGCATTCTGCATTAATCCTACCAAGTGAGTTAAACTGTTATTTCATTAAATAAGTTAAAATGGTCACTACACTGTTCAAGTTATTCTTATTTGTTGTGCGGGAGTACTATGTTTTCGGTTCAACAATATTTCGTCCATATCTGCCTTTCACAACTAATAATAATTGTGTCGTAAATA
>JAQIWN010002555.1:0-15446 GCA_034699025.1 Entomobrya cf. arborea Gr-Col-00668 | reverse complement strand
CCCGAGTGTGGTGGAAGGTATAAGGATCTTCGGAGTCATTTAAGAATGGGGCATAATGAGAAGGGGAAGGGGTGGGAGTGTTTGGAAGAGGGATGCGGGAAAAAATTTAAAATTTTAAGTCAGTTAGCCAAGCATAAGGATATGGTTCACAGGAAAATTAAGAGATGGAGTTGTCCCCAGTGTCCGAGGCAGTTTTGGGGGGAGAGGTACTATAGAGATCATTTAAATAATCATTTGGGGATAAGGCCGTGGAAGTGTGAGGATTGTGAAAGCGATTTTACGGCGAAGGCGGCGTTGAAAAATCATCGGAAGATTTTTCATGAGGAAGGGAGTAGACCGAAGAGGAAGAGTTATAAGAGGGGGCCGACGGTACTAAAGGCGGGGGTTAAGCAGGAGGAGTTGAGGAGGAGAGGGGAATATTTTCCACCGAGTGCTTTGGCGACGTGGGCAAAGGGAAGGGAGCCGGCGGAGGGACATGTGAGGAAGGAGATTGGGGAGGGGGTAGGGGGCAGAATTCAGTAGAGAAAAATAAATTAGATAACTTTATTAAATAATTGTAAATTTAATGTGACAATTTTTTTTTGGAGAAAAATTAAAGTTGATGTGGAAATTAAATTCTTGTGGAATTTGTGTTGGAGGATTGTTAATTTCATTTAAAATCATCCAAAAGTTAAGGCTGGTCATGTAATAGTGTAATATTTAATTACATCGGATACTTGGAAAACCTGGGATATAAATGACGTAATTATATTTATGCAAAACGCGTGGCAATTTAAAGAATTAGAATTTATACAGCTTTCATTTCAAAACTTAAAATTGTACTAGGAATTTTAATGCTTAATGTCTTAGTTTTCTGTTACACTAAACGTTTAGGAATAAAATTTTCAGTATGCAATTATTAACTTAACATGAAATGTCCTAATTACTTGATATTACGAATTACACATACATTTACACGGCACGAATCCTAATTCCTAACAAAGTGAAATGGCATTATTTTAGTACTACGAATATTTGATCATAATTAGCTTTACTCATGAGCTTTAATCCCTAAAAATAATTTGTTTCACAAAAAAAAAACTTAATAGTAATTTTGAAAAATTGGACTATAAATTGGGATGGTTTAGAGCACTAAACCGTCACAAGAAAATAAGAAAGTCTTGAGGTCAACCTCTAACATTGGAATCGTTTAAACGAATTTTCATCAATATTTTGTGAAAAAATGTTAGGTAAAAATATTTTCGTGTACTTGTCACTACTTTCTGTAGTAGTCATTTTATATAGTAATTCCTGTAACTGTGCATCTCTACAAGAGAGTATTACTGAATCAAGTTTTTCAAGGGTTCAAAGATCTTTATTTCACACTCCAGCATCTATGTCATTGATAACTTGGCCATCTCCATTTGAAAAATTAGCTAAAGGTAGCATTAGCTCAATAAAAATTGGAAAATACACATTGATCTTAAAAACCAGCAGTATATTCAAATAACGGGGTTTATTTTCTTGTTTTTTTTAGATGAAAACGAGCACCATCGAGTTCGAAGAACGAATAAAAGTACAGATTCCAACGTTTCTCTGGAGAAACAATAGTGGAACGAGTGCTTTGGCGTTACTTGCCAGGTGATGTGACTTGAATGATTAAAAAAAAACAGGAAAGTTATGGTAAGGGAAAGAAATTTATTGATTGTGAAATGATTGAGTTTCTATTTAGACAAAACTCTTACATGTTTAATCATACTGCAATAAACAAAAATTAATTAGTGATTTATTAACAAACACATTTAAAATTAGTATATTTATATACTTATATATTTTGAAAGATAAATATTTGTAAAATAAATAACATGGTTTATCGAAATAATATAACCGTTCAAATACTAATGTCTGAATCAGGATTAAAATTGTCAACATGTGGTTTAAATCGTAATTAAAATGTCGTCACATCATCATCCTTTGAGCCTACACCCTCATCATCATTATAAACCACAAAGTCCAAAATCCTATTCCGAATATCAACTGGATTATCTATCCATCTTTCTATCAGGTTTATTGCTAAATTTTCTTGCTCCTTGCAAATTGGTATCTCTATAACAGCTTGGTCAACATAATGGAAAAAATACCTCAGTAAAGACATCCACCTCGGATTTTCGCTAATAATTAGGCATCGTTTTCTGGCATTACTTATCGAGCATGACAGTTGATCTAAGGCTTTCTGAAACGTTCCATTTAATATTTTAATTAATGGGGCGACGAGAAGCTGGCTTTTATTTTCTGAAAACATTTCAACTTCCCAAGGTTCTGAGGCCAACGCTACCATTCGAATAGTGTCTGAAGAGTACTTCTGAAAAATTTGAACAAATACACTATTTTGCATAGCGTTAATTATTACAAACAATTCATCATTTTTTCTGTGAGGATTCTCATTTAAGTAGTGGTATGCCAAAAGTGAAGACTTGTTAAAAATGAAAACCTTCTTAAATTCTACTTTTTTAGCAGCTTCTCTCAAAAGATGCTTACATTTTCGGTCAAATTGACTACCTACTATAAAAATTGCTTGAGGAAATTTATTTCCTTGATTTTGTTGACAAGCTTTGTTTTTTATAGTAGAAATAAAATATGTTACCACACCAATTATTATCTTTTCGGTATAATGTTGATTGGTGATAAAACTTGAAATATTGCCATGGGTGAAATTTTTGTCTAGTTCCTGTCTTGTAAATTGGTCGAGCTGATTGGGAAAGTATATTTGTTGTGTATTTGTCCTAAATGCCAGTTTAGCAGGGAATTTGTTAGATTTGGTTCCATTTTCAGTTGAATGCCAAATCGGTTTTAAATTTTTGTCGAGGAAGGATGTGACCTGGATATAATCTTCTTTAATATCAAAACATAAGGTATTCAGCTGACCATGTTGGGGCACTTGTGAGTTTTCTAGTAGCTCGTTTTGTTTTTCTATTAAGTAGTCAAGTCGACTAGCAAGTTTAAGCTGAAAATCCATTTTTGCTTCTGCTGAGCTTACTTTCTCACACAATTTGGTTTCCCATTCGGTATGAAATTCAATAAGGTTCTTGGTAGAATATTTTTCTAAATTGTTTTCCATTTCTGATAAATGTCGTATGTAAGCTTTTATGTCATCCTTCTCAGGGGTCATTGTTTGCTCCGGAATATTACTGAGGTTTTCAGTGAATTCCTCAAAAATGTCTTGCATGCTGGTTTTCATTTGTAGACTAAGCTTTTTCACTACAAAGTTTGATTTTCCTTTGTATTCAAAACATCGTTCCATAATTCCAATAACATACTCTAGTGCAATCTTGTGGGTGGCTTCTAGTTCGGACATTTCATATTTTGTCTTGGTATTCCCTATTGAATTAGATAACCCTTTTTTGTATTCCTTTAACAGTTGGTCCATGACTTGACCACCGATATAAATTTCACTCTCCAAAATTTTGTTATTATCATTTAAATATTCCGTGATTAATTTTAATTGTGCCTTTTTGAAATCCTTCTCATCAAGGAAAGATTCTGGTAATTCGACATGATTATTTTCACAGCAATATTTTTCAGATAAGTGCTTGAGTTTCAC
Source organism: Entomobrya cf. arborea Gr-Col-00668 (assembly GCA_034699025.1). Classification (NCBI taxonomy): domain Eukaryota; kingdom Metazoa; phylum Arthropoda; class Collembola; order Entomobryomorpha; family Entomobryidae; genus Entomobrya; species Entomobrya cf. arborea Gr-Col-00668. The sequence goes on along the minus strand of JAQIWN010002555.1, from coordinate 11,866 downwards.
AGTGATCTCATCATTGTCAAAGCAGACAAATTTGTCGAAAATACTTCCAAGGTCATTGTTAAAGGAAACAAGTTTATGTTGAATTGCAGTGATGATTGCCTTATTTGCTTTATCGTAAACATGTAAACTGCTACTCAGTCTACTTACATTGTAAATAGTGAGCTCGTTTTCAATCCAGTTCGATAGCTGAGCTTGTAAGTCAGAATGTACTCCCTTTTCTTCCTTTGGACTAATATTGACATACTAAATAGTTTAAAAAAATATAATAAGATTACCCATTCCAACAAATGCAAATACAAAATTGAAACTTTATCTTTAATTTATTTTGAAATTCCAACCTCTGTGTTCTGGCTTTTTATGTTTGTTGGTATTTCCTCAAGTTCAGTAGCCTGTTCTGTTACAGCCAGAAGCAAACTTTCTTTTTTAAGTTGGTGTTCTGACATTGTATTAAGAATACAAGCAACATATTCCAGGTGGTCTGCTAGATTTTCTAACTTCATCGTTTGTCCCATTGTATTTCTCTTTGGTGTAATGTCCCTTTGTCCTACGTAAATAATACATTTTGACTAGCAAAATATTACCATACACGCGTATCTATAAAAATTAATTATGTTATCTTAACGTACCATAAATTTTCTCAAGAAAAAATGTTTCCACATCCCTCAATCGTTTTTGTTTGCTAGCCAGCATGACTCCGGTAGATGCTACAATGTAATATGTATTCTTCAGAAAAGGCTTTAGTTGTTCGTTTTGAAAGACCTTTTCAAATTTTTCCTGAAACAAAATTAACTGATTAATAAATTTTACTTTACACCTTTAATACTTTAACAATTTTTATACCTTCTCTGATCCCTTAAACAAAATCGTTTTGGAGCTAATACAGGCTGCATATTTATCCAGTAAGGGTTCGTCATGAACATAAATAAGTAGACACAGTAGTGAATTCGTCTCAACAGACAGCTTTTGTTTCATTTTTAATATTTTTGGCCAAATATACAAGCCGTTTTTTATATTATTGGTTTTTTCATCCAAATGGTCAACTTGTTGGGCTTTAGAAAAATTTTCATGATAGCTTATTATCCATTCGGTGTGTAAAAACCGAGCATTGTTTTTATTGGAACCTAGTACAGTTACTACCGCTAATGAATGGTTTTTACTCTCAATTTGCATGCCCGACCGATTTATAAGATTAATTAGTTTTGTTTTCTGAAATATGATTTTTCCAAATTCCACAAAAGCTATTTGGTTATCCAAGGACAGTAAATGCTGTGGCTGGTTTGTCCCGACAGACTTTTCAGTCAAACTTTTAGAATTCATGTTTTTACAATGCAGTTAAATTTCTTGACTAGTGTCAATAATTTACCGAAATTTTCACTGTATTTCTAACTTTAAAAAAATATTTAAACGCTATTTTGGTTTAAATGCTTAACTGTTTGTGTAAACCTCAGCAGGTCAATAATGAGTGAGTAAAATAAACGAACTTAAACTTATAACAAATAAACTGGCTTATATTTTACATTGTTCATCAGATTTTTATCATGTCGTTATTTTCCTCAAAATCTCAACATTTACAGTATTTTTGGAATGCTAACATACGTCATATAAATCAAAGTCATGTAACCGAATTGTTTTGCAATATTTTAAGCATTAACCTGTATTATTTTTTCATTGTGAATCATTTGCATTAATTTATCAAGTCACTGGGCGTCAGATAACGTATTTGCTAATCAAAATAAAAATGATAATTTAAAACCATTTAGTTAAAATTAAAGAAACAAACGAAGCGCTTATCATCAAGCATTGCTTATGAGGAAAAAGGGTTGGTAGAACAACTCAATTAACTATTTGGCATTCACAATCCACTTTTATTTGTTACTGAAATTGTCCTCAATTCGTAACGAAAAGATTAAAACATTATACGCAACACAAAAACCTTGACCGTGGCATTTACAAACGACATTAAACTAAAACCTATGTTAACTAATGTATGTATAATGCTGACAAGCTAGTAAATAAAACAAATATTTAAATTGCTGCTTTATATAATCCACAAATCAATCATTCTGTTATCAGCAGCATTATTCCACCGATACCCTTTATCTCAAATTGTGTTTCATCGCACACGTTCCTAATGTATGCTGGATTGCATGCTGCCGGTCATCGGTCATGTTCTCAATTAATAATAAATATTGATTGTAACTCAAAACAGCATATATCTAATGACCTGAAAACTGGTTGAATCTTTTTTTGTTTCTCCTCAACTTGCTTAAGTTATTTATGCTTTGGTAAATATAACTTATGATACCATCTATAAAATGTTATCAACAAATTCACAGCTCTATATAAATATTGTGTAAGCCCAGTTTTTTATTTCCTGATTTAAAATATTACTAGTTTGTAATTTACTAAACAACCACAACAGAAATCACAAATGATTACCGGAACATGTAGTAAATACGTGTGCTATGTAGGTTATGATCATGGTAATTATAAGTAATCACGTTTATGCTGACAATGTAAACTAAACATCACACAGAACTCGTATTTAATCTTTCATAATATTTGCTTAGGATCTTTGTGGAGGATTATCCAGAACCAAATCACTTTATATGATAATTTGATATGATAAAAGTTAGGAAATTTGTAATTTAATGGCTCAGTTTAAAAGCCAATGTCACTTATTCAAGAACTGCTTAACAAAGATTACAGTAAACTTATTTTCTAGATACGCTGCCCAAAAATAGATTAAAGTCTACCAGTTCACTTGTCAAAAATGAATAGTCTGAAAAAGTACAAAAATATAGTGACCTACCTCACGGTTACACAAAGTATGGTAGTTTCACTGCTTCCCACACTTATTTTCTTGTCAACTGTGCCGTTATACTCTGCTCTGAAGTATCAAAAACCAAGTGAATTTGAATCTACTTCAATTCCAATCTCAACCACGGAAACTCCAATGGAAGGCAACAACAATGGTTTCCTATCCGGCTTGATTTCCTCGTTTTCAATGATAATTCTATCGGAATTGGGCGACAAGACTTTTCTTTTTGCTGCCATAATGGCTATGAAAAATCCACGACTGGATGTGTTTTCGGGTGCAACTACTGCTTTGGGTTTAATGACTGTATTGTCAGGTAAGCATCTTAATTTTTATTCATAAATCTCGAAAATCGATTTCATAAAAATTATTTATTACAGAAATTCTTAGAATGAACGTTGTATTTATTTTGTGTTATTTTAGCTTTATTTGGAGGCATTGTGACAAGTCTCCTATCACCATCTTGTACGAAGATCGTATCGATCCTGATGTTTTCATCTTTTGGAATTAAGATGATTTACGAAGGGATGTGTACCGATAACAAGAAAGATGATCAGGATGACACTGACATTCGCAAGGATGGTCATACAGAGATAAAGATTGTGAAAACGTTTTCCATACTTTCACCAGTTTTTCTGCAGTCGTTTTCTATGACGTTTCTTGAGGAGTGGGGAGATCGATCTCAACTTGCTACAGTTTTGCTAGCAGCTCGGGAAAATATTTGGGGAATTTGCTTTGGTGGAATTTTGGGACATGCTTTTTGTACTGCGTTGGCTGTAGTTGGTGGTAGGATGCTTGCTGAGAAAATTTCTGTGAAAACAGGTAAGCTTTATAAATATGAATACGTTTAATTGGCGGTTCGTCATAATTGGTTAATTAAATTATAAAACTTTTTTAAATTCAAATTTTAGTGACCACTGTTGGGGGACTACTATTCTTGGGATTTGCAGTAACGTCTTTGCTTCATTAAATTAAATTGGCTTATTTGCAGTGTATATTATTATTGTTTAGTTTAAAATTGATATTAGATTTTTGTTTCGGGTGTATATGTACTTCAAGATAAGTGTAATATTTTTTTTCGTGGTGGATATATATGTTGTCATGAGGCTCTGTCGTAAAAATCTGGTATTTTTTTAACACGTGATAGACTTTTTCATGTATTTATACTGGAATTAAATGTAAGCAATATTTGAGCAATATAATGACTAAAATTTATCTAAAATGGATTTTAAAAAATAATCTATTTTGTTGCAATATATTCAGTGAATAATCAAAATATAAACTCTAGACTATATATCACATACGTTTATGTATAAAGATAAGATAAATTGTTCTAAATACCTAAATGATTAATAAATGATTATCATGTTTGAAATTTTCTTAATTTTGCCACCAAAAATAAACTCATTTCGATTTAATTAATTTGTAAAACTAGTTCGGTAATGTAATAGGTTGATTTCACCTTGTCACTTCTCATAATTTTTTTCAATTCGTAGAGACATTTACTTAAAAATCCTAACAACAAACATCTTGAATTGTATGGCAGAAGAACACGAAGAATAAAGTTAAAACGAAAAAGAAACATTCTTTGCCTGTGTGTGTTTTCAAGTGCTTTCAAATCAAATACCCATTATTAAGCATTTGTAGCATTAAAAATTCTTATTTGTGGCGCCTGCACTACATTTTGCTTGGAAACTGGTATTTAGTCGTATTTAAATTTTGGAGTAAATAATTACTCAATTACGCGATCTGCTAAAATTTGCTATAATAGTCTTAAAATAAGACAAACGTTTTTTGTTTTAAGGAATTACAAAGAAAAAATGGAAATCTGAATATTTTTAATTGATGAACTGTTGTGCAACTCAATAATTTGATTAAGACCCTCATTATAGTTATATTTTTCTCTGTGCTGGAATTTGTGTACCATCATGAGTATGCTTAGAACCAGTTTTTTGTCTTCTTTTCATGTAATTAGACAACCTTCAATAAAATAATACTACAATCATTTTGTACATTTTAAATGCTTTATGACGGGCATAAAATACGTGGACATTACGTTGACTAGTCTTAAAATTATGGTCAATTAGTATTTTTCAAAGTTGCCTGCTGCTTTAATTGGACGAAATGTAAATTCATTCAACGTTAGCACTAAATGTGAATCTTTCAAAGAAGGATTTATACTTGTTTTTCATAGAATATGGTGAAAATACGCAAGGTTAAAATTATATCTTTAGGTAAAACTGGCAAAAATTTGAAGCACAAAATCAACATGTTACATGTAGCACTGTGACATTACGTATATTCCAAAGCTGCTCTTGTCATTTATAAATATTAAAAAGCACTTGTTACAAAACTCGCCTATATGGTTTTGTCAAAATTACATGTTGCCATAAAAATGCCATGTTAATGATAAATACTAGTGTCCTTCAAATTTTGATATGCCAATTAACAAGTTGATATTTCTTTGTCAGTAGTCACCAGCTACACCGATGACCATTTTTCAGCATTGTGATAATTGATATGAAACAGTAATTTAGATTTTAATCATTTTCAAGTCGTTTGTATATTTTAACTTAAAGGCTTGATTTTTGCAGAGTAAACGCTTGCAAATTTTTAGTACCGCTGTAGACACAGGAAAGTTTGAAGCTCTTTAAAAGCTCTTTTAATCTTTAAAAATATTCTTTCAAAACACATTTATTTTCAAAATGGACTTTACATTACTTGCGTCAACATTACTACATGTAATAAATTTAAATCACCTTAACCACTGTTCTCAACTTTTTCTTTTTGAGCATAAAAATTCAAATAACAAAAGTCTCTATCAACGTTACCATTTATCTAAAATTTTACACAACGACGCTGCAAAACATATTTTTATTTCATCACAAAATTTCAGCACGAGTGACTTTACAGTACGTAGACCATTTATCAAGTTGCAGGACCACTGTACTATTTCTTTAGCATTCTTTAGCACTTCGGCATCACTCAGTAAATCATTTAATACGATTGACAAGTTCAACCAACATATTACTCGGAAACGGGACGACTATTTCCTATTCGTTTCTTTAGCAGAAACACAATACATACTCGACAAAGCTCTTTTAAATATGTTGGCAGATTTTAAGTACAAGTTTTTCATTTCATTTGATAGGCATAATAAAACTGTCCATTTTTATACATCTTGCCAATACTGCAGTACAGGATATCCTAATATACTCAAACTACATATTCCCTTATTTTTTGACCACTTGAATAATTTCAATGGAAAATTGTTTAGAATCACCAATCCTACATCCACAACATCTGTAATTGAAATCCGAAAACAATCCCCAAATAACTGGATCCCAGTAAGAGGATATGAAAAGTTTGTGCTGGACCACTTAATGCGAAGATACAACTTTACATCAAAACACTTTCCCTCATTTGGTGGTGGGGGTACAGGCTCTCGTACTGCCAACGGCACTTGGGTGGGATCAGTCGCAGATATTTTGAGTGGCCGAGCCGACATTGGAGTAATTTCAGGACAAACACTGGCTCGAAATCCCTATGTTGACTTCACTTTCCCTATGGGATACACCTGGTTGACATTTACTACTGGAAAGGGCATGCCACAGTACTCATGGAAGTCAATATACTGGCCCCTATCTCAAGGATGTTGGGTTCTAGTAACTGCAAGTACTATAGTAACACTTCTTGTATTTAAAATATTTTGTTTAATGAAGACACGAGTAAATATGCCAAATACGGTGAGTTTTGTGTTTCGATCGCTTCTGGAACAGAATAAAATCCTTTTATCTAAAACCCACAGCGTTCGAGTGCTTGCATCATTTTGGCTTATATTTGGATTGCTAATAACAACCGTATATAGATGTAGATTGGTATCCTTGCTAGCATATCCTTTATTGGAGGAACCTCCTAAAACGTTTAATGAGTTAGCTGATGCCACAAACTATCAAATATCATTACAGTATATACGGGGAGCGGCATATGTGCTTTTGAAGACCTCGCCAAATCCTACATTGAAAACGATATTTCGTCGAATGAATCTTGAGGAGGATCCGGTTAAATGCTTTACAGATTTGTTGGGTAGTGATGGGGCACAAAAAAGTTGTATTTCTTGGGATGACATAAGTATTATGGTACAGCATAAGAATTTAAGTGACAAAATGTTGGGAAACACATCGCCACTAATTAGGGCTCAAGATACTTGTTATTTTGTAGGATTGCCTTTGATGCTTAAAAAGGGAGCTGTGATTAAGGAAAGATTTGATCGGGTTATTGGTAGAGTTGTGGATATGGGAATTGTGATGAAATGGAAAACTGAAGATGGAAATATATTAAAAAGAGAACGTTTAAGTTGGTTGAAGGCTTTGAGAGATGAGAATCTTACAAATGGTAATTCTGGTGAGATTGGTATGGTTGAAGGTTTAGAAGATCAGGATACATTGAAGTTGAGAAATTTAATGGGTACTTTTTATTTAGTAATTTTTGGTTTGATAGTTAGCTCATTAGCATTTATTTATGAAGTTTTTAATAATATGGTAATATCATATGGGGTACGGTTTGGCGAAAATGTTTTGTCATTAATTTTATTATAACAGTAGTTTCTAAAAAATACTTGAAAACGTAAAATATATCTTTTATTTGAAATAAAATAGTAATAAGATGATTACCCTTTTTGATTCATCGTAAACATGTAAACTGCTACTCAGTCTACTGACATCGTACATGAACAAAGATACCCAATAGGACATTCGTCTGCAGACAGCTTTGGTTTCATTTTTAAAAAAATTCGGCCACACAAACATGTCATTTTCTTTGTTCATGACGTTTTTACCAAAAAAATCTACTTTGGCTTAAAAAAATTCATGATACCTTGCTAACATTTCGGCATGTAAAACCCTAGTTTTGTCTTTATTGGAACCTAGTACAGTTACTACCGCTAATGAATGGTTTTAACTGCAGTCAATTTACGTGCTTGATAGATTTATAATGTTAACCAGTTTTGTTGTTTTGAAACATAATTTTTCTACGTTTTACAAAAGCTATTTGGGTATCTAAAGACAGTAAATGCTCTGGCAAGTGTGGCCAGACAGAACATTCTATTGGACGATTAGAATTCATGTATTTTTACATTGTAGTTAATTTTCATGACTTCAATCAATAATTTACAGAAATTTTTATCAGGTATGTCAGAATTTCTAAATATTCAACTTCTAAGGTATTTGCGAAAATCTCAGCGGGTAAATAATAAATGATTAAAATAAACGATTTTATACTCAGGACTGATAAACTGACTTACAGTTTACATTGTTCATCAATTTATTATCATGTCGTATTTTTTTCTCAAAATCTCAAAATTTACAGTATTTTTGGAATGCTAACATACGTCATATAAATCAGAGTCATGGAAGTCAATTGTTTTGCAATATTTTAGGCATAAATCTGTGTTATTTTTTGATTGTGAATCATTTGCAAGAAAAAATCATGCCACTGTGCGTCAGATAACTTATTTGCTAATCAAAACGTAAATGGAAATTAAAAACCTTCTAATTAAAATTAATGAGCAAATGAAAAACTTATGATTATGAGAAAAAATCGTTGGCGAATAAATTGTTTTAACTCTTTGACATTCATAATCCAAACTTATTTGTTACTGAACTCGTTCTCAATTCGTAGCCAAAAGATTAAAACATTACACGTAAAAAACCTAAAAATTGGTGGCACTACCTCGACCGTGATTTTAACTAACGACAGCACACTCAAAGCAATAGTGGGTAATGTGCAATGGTATCTATGCTACATTTTGCTCACATATTGTAACTAAATTGTTGAAAACTAAAATAAATGGAAAAACTGATATTTAGTTGTTAAGTGACTTAACTTTCGGAAAAAATAATTGCTCAATTACGCGACCTGCTAATACACATTTGGCATACAGGTCTTCAAATGAGACAAATGGTTTTTGTTTCAAGGATTTACTGAGTAAAAAAGGAAATCTGAATATATTTAGTTGATGAACTGTTGTGCAACTCAATAATTTGGTTTATTCCTTTACGCTTCTTTAGTTGTCCTCTGTACTAGAATTATTGTACAAAGAGGACTTATGTACTGCTGGTACTGGACTGTTGTAATCTTGGAGGTAAGAGATTATTTCGAGGTTTTATTTTATTGAATAAATACCCAAACTACTCTTATCTCTTATTTTGATCTGAACTCTTTTGTCTTTCGGACATTTCAGTCGAAGGGTTTGCTGATAAAAGTTGGAAAACAACCTTTTCATTCATTATTGTATGTTTTTATATTTTGTTTAAGGTCAATTATATTGCTGGGTGGACATATTTATGAAAGAGTGAGACAAAGGGAGCATGTATATAAAAATTGACCTTTGCACCTTGCCATAAATCTTTTTGAATAAAAACAAATCATAATGAATGGAAAGGTTGTTTTCCAAATGTTATCAGCAAACCCTTCGACTGAAATGTCCGAAAGACAAAAGAGTTCAGACAAAATAAGAGATAAGAGTGGTTTGGGTATTTTTTCAATAAAATAAAACCTCAAAATAATCTTTTACCTCCAAGATTACCACAGTCCACTACCAGCAGTATGTTTCGTGGTACAAACACTTTTTCTTGTTTTCATGTGATTAAGCAACCTAGAATAAAAATACTACAAGTAAGCTGTAGTCATTTTGTTCATGTCACATGGCTTATAAAATTATATTGGGCATGAAATGTGTGCATTTTACGTTGTCTAGACTTTAAATTATGGTCAATTAATGAATTTCAAGGTCCCTTGCTACTTTAATTGGACGAAATGGAAATTATTTCAAGCGCAAAATATAAAAATTTAAAAGAAGAATTTTCATTTGGTTTTAAGATAATATGGTAAAATTACACAAGGTTCAAATTATGTGTTATTAACTGGAAAACTGGCTGAATGTTTTAAAGTAAACAATCAACATGTGGCACTGTGGCAGCATATTTCAAAGTTGTGTCCCCCTTGTTTAAAATATTTACTAGCAGTAGTAACAAAACTCGCCCAATTTGGTTGTTCCCAAAAGTACATGTTGCCATAAAAAAGCTAATACTATTAATTAATACTACTTTCCTTCAAAATTTGGTAAGCTCATTAACAAATTGTTATTTCTTTGCCGTAGTAGTCGTCGCCTGCTACACTTGTGTACATTGTTTAGTATTGTGAAAATTGAAAGAGTAATTTAGGTTTTAGTCATTTTAAAGTGGTTTATGTATTTCAACGGCGAAAAATGAATTGGTAAACTTAAAAAAACTTTTTTTGGCACTACTCGGCACACACTGATCTAATGAAATCCTAAATAGGTAGTTTTATTTTTGCCAAGCTAATATCATTTAAAATTCCTTACGTTGGAAATGTTTCATCATAAGTTGTCGTGTCGTTTTATTTTTTAGATATTATATGTTTAAAGGCTTGTAATAATTTACTAATAGTGTTGGAGCTATAGAGGAATTATTTTATGAAATCATAGTGTATATTTGTATTTTGGCAAGCCAAGCGATTGTATTGCGTCTGAACTTGCTTTTCTTTGTGTTTTGGTCTTTGTTTTGGTTTGAGGTGCGAGCAGACTGCTTGACGGTATTTTTTGTATGTATGTATGCGTGCTGGAGAAGTGATGTAGTTCGTGTGTAGAATGTGGAGAAAGACAGTTCTGCTCACTTGCTAGTCTACTTCGGTTATCGGTAGAATTTAAGTGAAAATTAATTGTTAAAAAAGTATAATTGTGTGGTTACTGAATAAAAGTAATTGTAAAATTAACTTCTTTGTGTTAATACTAATTATTAAGTGATCACGGTAGAATCACATTGCATTCGGCAGAGAGTTGACGGTGACACTGGAGAGAAGTTAAAACGGAAGTGGAATTATTGTTCAAGAGACCATCCAATCTACGAACATAAGACCTTTAGATAACGCATATTTGGGAGTGCATATATTTACGGAAAGTCCCAATAAATAGGTTTCTTTGGTAAAAAAGCTGAGATGACTAAAGATCTCAAAAAATAATCCTCGTTTCACTAGTCGAACGAACATAATCTACAAGGATCTTTTTAGGATAATGATAAAACTAAGACAACTAGATAAATTGAGCTGTTTTTATACTTGGTAAAATGGTGAAATGGTAAAATGTATTACCAATATATGATATGTGTTGTATATTTTGTTGATGTACAGCTTAAGTTCTGTTTCAACCCAAAATGAAAAGTTGAACAATAAAAACTGCTCAATATAAATTAGCAGTTATAACTGTGGTTTTTAATTTAAACTTTTGATGATTTAGGAATGAAGTTAATGTTTAATTGACGCATATGCAGCATAGATGTCAAGGCCTCCGTCGGCCGGAGGCCAAATTCAGGACTCCAGCCTCCGGCCACCGGAGGCCGGAGGCGTGGAGGCCTGGAGGCATTCTTATAAGTTGGTTGCCGGAGGCCAGGAGGTCACCTTATGAGTCGGATGCCGGAGGCCAGGAGGCCAGGAGGTCACCTTATGAGTCGGATGCTGGAGGCCTGGAGGCAAGAAGGCCACCTTATGAGTTGGTTGCAGGAGGCCTGGAGGCCAGGAGGTCACCTTACGAGTCGGATGCCGGAGGCCAGGAGGTCACCTTATGAGTCGGATGCAGGAGGCCTGGAGGCCAGGAGGTCACCTTACGAGTAGGTTGCAGGAGGCCTGGAGGCCAGGAGGTCACCTTACGAGTAGGTTGCAGGAGGCCACCTTATGAGTCGGTTGCCGGAGGCCTGAAGGCCAGGAGGCGACCTCATTATTCGGTTACCGGAGGCCAATAGGCGACCTCATTATTCTGTTACCGGAGGTCTGTAGGCCACCTCATGTGCCATTGAGTAATGGATACAATAACATCCCGGTGGTAGGCGGGCTGAATGAATGAAGTTGGAGGCATGAAAAAACCTTAGGTTTACGGAGGCAATGGCAGAACATTACTTGAACTTAATGATAACTACTTTGTAAGATGCCATACTTATTTATAACTTATGTCATAAGTAAGCATAGCAGTGTATC
>JAQIWN010002554.1:0-15446 GCA_034699025.1 Entomobrya cf. arborea Gr-Col-00668 | reverse complement strand
TCATTCTCGAGGAAATTAAAAGTAAGTACCTAAATGTCCAAAGGTCAAATGACTGTGATATCCCGTTTCCTCTTAATAGTATGGTCACAGAGAGAAATTGTGAGTAAAAATAGTTTTTCTACAAAGTTAATGGAGGTAATTTAACATGTATAAATAAACGGGAGTATATAACTGAAATTTAGACGAGGTTAACCTTGTAGAAGAGTAACTAAAGCGAAGGACGACTCTATTATTTTCCCGGTAATGTCCGACAAATCCAAAAGATTTGAAACAGCTTAGCACAGATTTAGTTTGATAAGATATAAATATGCATGTATGCAAGCACGTTGAAAGCTGCAGCTCAAAAACTTGATATACTTAAAGCTGAAATTCGACAATTTGAAGTTTGATATGATTTGAATTGTTAAAGCTTCGAATTAGGAGAAAAAATGTTAAAAAGTTATAACAATTCCAATTTTTTCCCAAATAACATCTTTCCACATTTTTAATAAGGGCTCACGACAACAACCAAGTCGTATAGTACTAAAATAAAGCTACAGTGAATCAGTATTTGGTTCGATTCTTGAATCGTGTTTTAAAACTTACTTCCTATTAACAGTATTATTATGTTCAAATTGATGACAGAAAGTTTAACATCGAATTATCTAAGCATTTTGCATTGGGTATTAAAGATGGATCATTTCCATTCTATAGGTAAAATAGTTAACCACAAGCGCATAAATTCATGTAGTAAGATTCCCTGATGTAAGAATGCTGCAAATGTTTTCAAAAAAAATTCGAATTCAGTTTTTTCGCCCCTTTTTTGTATAATATTTCAAATGTGTATAAAATTTTACAAAAACCATTTGACTCCGTGGGCCCCCTTGGCCCCGTAGAGGCCAAGGGCCCAGGTGCACCGCACCGCCTACTTTTACGCCACTGGTTTTCTCTTTGTTTACATAATGTATTCATGAAATGAAGTGTGTAACTGGCTAACTATTCAGTTGCATTGCATTTTTACTCAACAATCGAATCCACAAAATGTGATATTACATCAGAAACCAATATGAAAAAACATGGCCATGCGCGATTTCTAAGTTACTATGCTAGTGTTGTACAGTATACCGGAGTAAAGGGCTGAAATGAGAATTTTCACACAAACGATGGTAACTTCAAAAAGAATTTGACGCAGAACCATGAAATTTTAATTATTAGATGTGTCTTAATGCTGCGTAGGTGACCATTAAGTGACCATTTGCAAGGCGCTAAGTTGAATAAAGGCTGAAATATAACGAATTTTCTACAATTTCTGTATCTACTATTGTATGGGCCAACTGGAAATTTACAAAAATATTAATTCATAACTGTAGAATCTTTTAGTGAAATCCAGCAACCTCCTGAAATATTGTAATTTTAAATTCGAGATTACGAATTTTCGACGATGAATCTTATTTTATTAGGTTTGTTGGGTTTTTATGAGTATCCAATTACTCTACTAACATATGCTGAAAACAAATGACAACGATGGATATGAAAATTTGTATGAGTGAAAGAAAATACAAACAACAGTGGAAGACAAAATTAAAAACCATAGCAAGAGAGATTATACTCAAAAGACAGTTTATTGCAGACAGCAATTTTATTTATATACAAAAATCGAATTTCTGATTTACATGCCTTCATGGCTTTTCTTTAAAAATTACACACTATTCATCTTTCAGTTTCACTGAAATTTAGATTTTAATTTTTATCTAATAATTATTTTTAGAAAGATATTTTTTTTAACTAAAATTAGGAACTCATTTGTTGAGCTACCCATTTTACACACATTTCATCATACATTTCATCTCTCATTTCCCTTTACCAGACAGAATAATAGTAAAATCTAATATGTCACGCAAAATTACGTTTTACATACGCATGACATACGTAGACTTAGAAGTAACAACAAATTGATGATGAGGACCAAGAAGTTCACAAATGAACATCTGCCTAGACCAGCTCGTCATCCAAAACACGAAAGAGCAAAATACGTTACTTTTAAACTGACTACTGATTAAAATTGTCGCAAAATGTCCAATATACACTTTAAAAAGAATTAGCAATGGTCTATATGGGACCATTGCTAATTTTCAGTAAGAGGAAACTAAGTGGAAAATAAGGGGAATAAGAGGCAATGTGAGCTTGCAGCAAAAAACCCCATAACCCAAAGCACAAGCGCGCAAACAAGCTGGGCAGAGTTCCACACGAGAGGAACATGCTTTGCTCAGATCTCTCTATTCCTTTCTCTTAACATTACTAGCTCTGTGACTGTGAAGTACACAAGCTTCTCCTTCAAGTAATACTTGTCGTATTTGATTTGGCTGTTTACCAGCATTTAATGTTTTGTTTAAATGGCAAGTGCCATAAATTGTGATTAGTTTTAAGGTTTATTAATAAATAAAATAACCTTATTATTTTGTAACTTAAATGAAGTTCGTGAGATTTATTTAACTGCATCTTAATTAGCTATTTATCCTGTGATACGAACAAACTGGAATTTTCCTTTGTAATTGTGCATTTAGGAGGCGTTTTTTATAAGAAGCATTGCATTTGAGATTTTCATAGTTTTCTTTAAATAAAATACCTCCTTTCTCAACAAAAATGACTAATTACCTGAAAAGACGTAAATGACATCTGACATCATACCCATCATGGGTATCGTAGTTTCTTTCCTTTTCATTAACTTGAAGGGTTCTGCTTCCAAAATAGTATGGGTGCGATTGATAATAGGAGTAGCAAAATCCAAATAGAGCTTGGTGCCATCATTCGACAAATGAAACTTCCGATGAATGGACAGTTCAACTGGACAGTCATCATTGCATGGTAGAATCACATTCATGTAGTCCATAATGCAGGGTGAAGACGTTTACTTTTCCATTTTCAGGCTGCCTTCCTGAAAACAGATCTGCCTTCCACTTCTTACTATCATCGCTGGTGGCAGCCTCATAATATGAATTAGGTACTTGTACTCCACAAAATACATAATCAAACATCAGTGGTTGAATCGAAGAAGTAAGTTGGTTTCTCCCAGCGCCAGCTTTCTTCCAAATTAATTTAATTTTCTTTCCAGTTCGAATATGCGCAGTATATCAGAAGTTTTAACAAAAACCTACGTTTTGCTATTGTTTCTCACCACCACTGCTACTGTCCTCATCTTCCACGTCCATTTTTGCATCGCCAAATGACGTTTCACTGCTATCCGTATCATTTCCACTACTTGCGGCTGTTGTAGTGCACTCGGATGATGATGAATCTGGCTGCTGTGGTTGTTGCAGTTGTGGTGGTGGTGAAAAAAGTTTCATATTTCACTTCAATGACATGCTTGTCTTCATGAAAGCTCACATTGTGAGTTACAGTGATCATGTTGCGCTCGTCATCGTATCTGCAATAATAGTTACTGTTTGCTGGGTCTGTTAAAGTCAGGTCGAGTCCAGATACATTCCTTGCCGTCGGTTCCCAAGTAGTCAATTGGTGCTCCGGAAGATAATAGAAAGCAGGACAACCAAAAACCCCTAGATGATTTAAATCTGGCTTCTTTCCAAAATCTGTTCATTAGCTGTGACATTTGGGCTTTGTTTGTCAAGGGTCCTATTTAGGATATAAATTGCAGTAGCCACCGCATCTGCCCAAAATTCTTTTTCATCATTGTCCTTGTAAAGTCCTTGACAGTCCTGGTCTCCCTCTCGATTTTTCCATTTGACTGTGGTATGTAGTGAGGTAAGGTCTCATGGCGGATTCCATTTGATTGTAGAAATCTAGTCAGATCATCATTAATAAACTAATTACCATTATCAAAACGGAAAATTTTAACATTATTCCAAGTCTGACGCCGAATAAATTAAATAATCACTTTATGAAATCTGCTGATTTGCTTTTGACTTCCAGAAAATCAGCAGATCTGAATCCAGTAACCTCATCTTAAAATAATAGAAACTACTCAGATTCACCAAGTGACGGTGTAGCCATTTACCCAGCTACATCTGCACAAATAACTTCTCTAGGTAAACATTGAATCTTCTGAGCAACAGGTGGATGTGCCTTTCTACTTTGCTTGCCGATTTCGCAGTAAACGCAGTCCAAAATTGCATCTTTCTAAAAGTTAGTGATACCAGTGATAGCACCGGACTTGAAACTTTTGGCATTAGCCCTTTTCCTTTGTGACACTTGCGCTCATGTGTGATCTGTGTCATTTCCTGCCTTGAAAGCATGGCAATTTCCTCATTTTTCGTTTCAAGAGGACGAAATTGCATGACATAAATATTACAACTGTTCATCAATGCCACTGGTCCTACTTGCTCGTTGCAAAAGTACAACGTTGTCTTGTCATTACTAAGTATTTTCCAACCTTTCTTAGCCATTTCATTTCTTCTCTGAGAGAAGATTGACAGCTCCAGGTATGAAGTATACATTATAAATGGTAATGTTGCACCATATACCTTGAATGAAAGCTTCAAAAACTATGTCACCCATTCCTTCAGCCTTCAATCCAGTTCCGGTAATCATGTTAATCTGTCGCTCCTTAGTGAATTTGGTGTACATTGAAGAGCAAAATACGTTACATTTAAACTGACAACAGATTAAGACGACGTAAATGACTCACTCCGATGAGTGTAATATTTTGGGACCGTCCAACGATTCCCTAGAATCTTCAAATACAGAATATCAGAGTTAAATGAATCATTTCAGAAAATCCAACATACATACATACATATAAAATATGAGCTTATCCTATAACTCCAACAAGGTTTGGAGCCTTGAAACTTAAACCTATAGCTCCGCCTGATCCTTCCTCAGACGCTAATCAAAAATTGAAAACGCTAACTTTATTAGTTTTTGAAATACAAAATAATTTGTAAAATAATGACGTCACTTAACAAATATGTTTCTTATAACATCTTTGCCAAAGCCAAGGAAAATTGACAGTCGAGTAAACTATAAATAAGTCTTACCTTTGCAAACAACTAAACATTTAAAACGAAGAAAAATGTGACTAATTGTGTGTAACTTGACCCTATCATGTAGCTTTCAAGTAAACCTGATGATGATTTAAATTATTTTTGTATTTCAAGCATAAATGTGAGTTTGAATAACATGGCATGCTAGAGTTTTAAACAAACTTAATTAAACTCAACTCAATACTCATCAGTACTCAACCTGATGGAACCTAAACTGACTTTCAATTCAATACTTTCATTTGTACTTCGCACAACTTTTAGGATTTCCAGCAGAGTGCGCCTTGGGTTAAATGGGTAAATGAAAAAACCCATAAAACCCTGGGTAAAACCCATACCCAGCCCACTCTCAGCAGAAGTGGGTAATATGGGTTTTATTTATAACATACCACATATATATACCATAGAGTGTATTTATTGGCGGTAATATTTAAATTTTATGGGTTTTTTAATTTAACCCATTAAACCCATATTTGCCCATTAAACCCATTTTACCCAAGTGGGTTGGGTTTTATCAGTTTTGCCCGGGTAATATCGCACTCCGATTTCCAGTGAAATCCAAAGTATTATGCTTTGTTAATAGCAATTAAAATCAATTAAAGTACACAACTATATTAGTGGATGGTGGACTAAAAGAGTTCAACAACATTATTGGTTGAATATTTAAAATCGACTAAAAATCATTTTTTCAATTTAAGAACAAAAAAATTTATTAAGACCAAGATGTACTAAAAAGCAGTGGATTTTTTTTATTGTTTCCCGTTTTCATCAGTGCATAAAATTTTAATTTAAAGCAATATTTTCTTTCAGGGTTTGTAGTAAAAAACAATTTGTATACTTTAACGACATCGTTTTGCGGTATTCTAAAACTCATTTTGCTTTCATGTGACGTATGTCTTCAGGCTCAAATTTGTTCTACAGCAGTAAACAAAAACGTTGAAAATCTCAACCAATAAATTTCCTTAAGAAACACATACACTGTAACAGTTGTAAGAAAAATATACAGATAAAATGCTAACGATATATCAAAAATCGTCGCTGGCTCAAACTTGTTGGTGTCACTAATTTTTTCAAGGCTTAATTTTGAATACGTTCCGTACGATACATGCTTAGAAATGATGTTGTTAACAAAACCAAAAAACGACCCCGTTTGATTTATTCCAAACGCTTGACTACATTTTACTAGAGTCATTGTTTGAGCAATAAGCTCAGCCCAATGCAATTGGTAGTTGTAAAAACCACCTTCTACCAAATTGCCAAAATACTTTATTTTAACTTGAAGAAGCCAGTTTGTTCTACGAAATACAAACAATTTCGGAATTGGATTTAATCCGGAGTCTTTTAAATTTTCGAAAACTTTAAAATTACCAAAATATCCTAAGACAGATTTTAAGTAAATATCCGGTAGGAATTTGAGATGCAACATATCAGTGTCAGTTTCATACAAAAATGCAAATCGCGTCATAGTTCTACAATTTCCCACATTTTCATCGTTTGCATCTAGATCGAAAATATTCATTTTGGCACACGTCCTAGTCGAACTAACTTTTGTCAAATTTCTATTATTTCCAAACATTATCTCCGAAATGGATTGTAATCTGTTTAAGTCGTCGGCTACCAATAACCTCTTTCCTTCGCCATCCATATGCTTAAAGAACTTTTTATAATATTGGAACAAGTTCATGTTGGATTGCGCATTATGTCCATGAATATGGTATTGTAAGTTATAAAACATATCAGAACTAACAAGTATATTCATGGTATTATTAAAAACCAACTCACGAATATTTTCAGGTATTCCTGCAATTTTAGGTTCTTTTGTCATTTGGCTGTACATTGAGCTTGTGTAAACGTTTCGTAAAACCAGTGCAAAATATATCCACATGATAACTAAATAGCCAAAAGGTTCTCTTATAATCCCTCTTAAATCGTTTCCTTGCTCCAATAGTGCGTTCAACAGCCAGAAATATGAATGAAAAAAACGTTTACTCGTAACAAAAATCAACTGTCCAAGAGTTACTATAGTAAGTACTAAAAATCCCCAATACAATATAGGTATAGGTGATAGAAATGCAAATAGAATGAAATATTTTTCAGTTTTCGTATCTGTAGTTTTAACGAAGATTGTGTACTTAGTGCTGTATTCTTGGAACAGATATGGAATAACTACTTCGAAATGTTGTATATATGGTTTCTTAATATACTTTATGGGTGTGTCTATTAACCAACTACATATGTATGATGATGTGGCATTAGAACATATACTATTTTGAACTAAGTTCGCAAAACACGACCCAAACCTGACTTGAAGGGACATTTTGGAAAGCCCACGGTAAAGGCAGTTTGTTGGAATATTATTGGTTTTACTTCTTCTCACATCAATAAGCATATTATTGAACCACGCCGATCTAATTGTGCTAATTTGTTGAATATCTGGTGTAAAATTTAGTGAAATCAATTGAATAATATAAATTTCGTTATCAAATGTTTCCGACAAAAACTTCCAGTCGAAACAACTATAACAAGGTAAGTAAAATATATTGTCGCTATTTAAATCCATATTTAGGAAAACCACCATTGGAAATTCATCTTTAAGTTGAAAGTTCCAGCCAACTACAGTCAAGTTTACTGGCACCACCATGTAATCAAATAGTTTTAAGGAAATGTCACTTTGGGATCTTTCTCTTTGAAAATAGTTCAACGGAAGTAAATGAATTAGATTGCCAATATACTTATGCGTAGTATATTTCCAATAGCTTGATACCAATAGTGTGCACAACGTTTTAAATTTTACTCCAAAAAATAGTTTGTGATAAACTGGCGAGATATCTTGATAACCAGTATAATTCCATAAGTAGATTCTAGTATTATTAAACAAATTATTTTTATGTCTGTGATCACCTTTTGTATGCATCGAAAGACAGGTGTAATTTCTCATTTCGCTAAGATTGCAGAATTGTAGAATACTGTGGTAAAGTTCTAAGTTAGTGTCAGATACTTTCCTGGACATTTGGATGGTGCACTGTTCGAACATTTTAAACATTGAATCATTTATGTTGAGTTGTGTTGAATGCATTTGAAAATTTTCTTTTGCAGAAAGCGGTTGCGAAATTTGAAAATATGAAAATAAAAGTAGAAAATTGCTAGAAAATTTTTTAAAGCTTCTATAAAAACCCATTGTACTTGGAGATGGATTTTTTTGAATATCAGGAATATTTGAATGGTTTTTTTTAGGAAAATGAAAAAAAATCCTAGTTTATTTGAGATAAAAAGGAGTTGTTATTTTAAATTGTTTAATTATGAATTTTTGTGTGTAGTGTACAATTGTGAGACAACTGAACACCATTGTTGTATAAATTTAGATAAGTATTCTTCGACAAATTGTCTCTCTAACTAAGGAATAAATTAACCAAAATTTAATTTGTTGCTCGAATATTTTGTCAATGGCAAACGCTAGATAACGATTTTACGAGTATCCTAAGTTGATAGCTATTCAATTAAGTGGAGTGCACATAGCATTAGACAATAAAAATGTTTTTTCAGCATAAAGCTTAATATTAGAAACACAGCTTATTCATTCAAGGATTGCGCTTATTCTTGTTAAATTGATAAATATTACCTCTTTAGAAATGTTAAGTCTACAACAAACCTGCTTCAATAACGACATTTGTCATTTTCGGAAACCTTTCGTCAAACATATTGAGAGCATTTAGAAATACTACAAGTTGTGGTGCCTTAATTTTAATAATAAATGTTAATAAGGCAAGAAGCAAACATTGTAGTGTGTCTTCATTTTGGTAAGCAGGATGTCTGAAGCAGTTCGCATGAATAATCTGAGCAAATACTAGTAAAATTGTTACTGTTGGATAGTACGACTCTGTCCTTGAAAAAGTAACGACCTTTTTACGGTTTATTAGTACTTTATAGCACGATTGAGACTGGTATGAGGATATTCACGGAACTGTGTGGAATGGGCCAAAATTTGTGATATAAGACATATGTACAAAATCGTAATTTTGGGTCAACCCTTTGAACTAGAAAGCTCTAACTTATCTCAAATGTAGCTCCAATCAAGTACATATTCCTTAAGTATTATACTAAAACTAGTATTGAGCCCAATATACCAGCTTCTTGTCTTTGGAACTGATTCTAGCCAATTTCTAGACATCCACTTTAAAATCTCACAAAGCAAGGTTTTATAATGAATGAATAAGCTATTCAGGGTTGATTTTTACTTCGTCTTTAATTCGAAATTTTCTCTCGTTTTTTTATATAATTCAACGTGTTTTTTTATCTTGTACAAGGCTTTAAATAAAACCATATAAACTTAAAACACTTCTAAAAATCTAGATTAGAAGTACATTTATAGTGTAGTTAAAAATATTTGAATAATAGTTACGTTTTGTCTCCTGCTCAAATTTTGTCAAACCATAGTAAATGGATAATGGACGCAAACATTTATGCAATTTACACAATAATTGAAATTTAATATAGTTTTTATCGTATGTTTTCATAATTAATCGTTCCCATTTAGCAATCATACTTTTACTCCCTTGATCACATTTAATTGCTAGTGGAAGAGTTGCTATTAATACAAAATATGCTAAAGCAAGCAAACCAACTACAAGAAAATATAGACTCGGGAGTAAAAATTTCCAGCCGACTAATAGAACCCAATTTCCAAAAACAAAAACTAAAAATCCAAATGCCAGCAATGAACCATTAACCACTCGTAGGATAGACATACCACACTGATTTATAATATGTAGTTCTGCAAATATTCTAAGCGTTTTTGAATTAAGAGGTTGAGCCGATAAAAATGAAATTGTCCGTACATAAATATTTACTAGGAGCATTAAAGAAAAGAAAATCATTACGTTGATCTTCACAAATGCTAACCCGGCCAATTGCGCGACAACACACCTTAAAATAAATAAATAAATGAATGAGATATTGGGAGCAAAGCGGTAAAAATAAAGGTTCATAACGTCGGCTTCAGCAGCAATTAGAAATGGTCCGAAGGAAAACGCAGCTACAAATCCAATGATTGTTATTACAAACATGCAAATTCCATTGACATCGCAAGGTTTTCCTTCGAAGAGTAATTGTATTTCTAGAAGTGTTTTAAATTTATCCAAATTCAACGAAGTATCATTAAAAATTCAAATGAGATTTTGTTTTTTAGCTAACCTTGCCGTAGCAATTGGAATAATGGTTTTTTGACAGATTTTCGTCTTCTGTTATCGAGATTCTGTAATTTGGTATCCAAGGAAATAGATTTGTTGAAGTAGTCGCACCATGTCTCACGTTCCAGACCAATTTTCCATCCAACCCCCAGAGAAATCAGAAAGTAGCCCATAGTTAGTGCCAATATAACAGTAATCTGTACTGGAATTACTATAGTTTTAAATACAAAACTCTCCAACAATAATTCCATGGCACCAATCAAGTTTACAAAAATAATAAAAACAGCAAAAGAGAATACTAGTGAGAGTTTTTGGGTGTATTTGGCTTTGTTCTGTTTAGTGTCAATGTAAACAGGTTGCTTGTAGCAAATCAAGGGAAATTCGTAAACTCGATTATTCAGCTCAAAAATTTTCCAAACAAGTTGACTAGCCATGACTGTGTCAATATAAAGCCAAATGCTGAGTGATTGGCGTAAATACATTTTAAGTTTATGTGACAACGAGAACTAGTTATAGAGCTTGGTCGAAATTTTTTAAACAAAGTCAATTTAAAAATTAGTCTTTTCCCTGAATAATTGTTTAAATGCGCTTATTTTGCCACTAATCGATTCCAAGCTAATGCTTTTACCGTAAATTTTGGCTGTGAAACATATTTTAGACAGTATTTAAAGGCTATGAATGTTTATTAATTGACTATAATGGTTGAAGGTTACGTGACTAGTACAAAAGCTACAAAACAAATAACCTTTCAAAAGATAAACCGTGTATTAAAAATTAAACAATATTGATATTATAGCATCATTAGTGGATATCTCGTTTTTTTCTATCTTCTATGCCCACGAACCAAACATTTAACAAGCTAAACTGGAGCAAAATTAAGCTGTTTTATCAAATTTCGTTAAAAAATTGTTTTTCAATTTATTTCTAATTAAATGGCATTTCACAAATTAATCGTAAAATTTTTGAAGCATTTAAGTACCAAATGTATACCTTTGTGTTTTAGACGTGTAGCATAATTTTTACAACAATGGCACAATTTTTTTAGAAATATTTGTAATTGATAAATTTGAGTTTGGACTTAAATTGTTTGTCATTTATTCTAAGTTGCTCGTTTAGTTTAAAATAAGTAAAAAATCTAAACTTCAATTTTTCAGAATAATTATTTTAGAATTTAGACGTTTTCTATAATAAATTATGCATATTTGTAGAACTCTTTCTTGGCAACCAAACCAATTATCTTCAATTTCCACGCTCTTTTAGTATGGAAATTTCAGCCGGCGTAAAATATGTTCCACTTTTTTGTCTTAAGTTCTTTTTAGTTTTAGAAGTTTTGTAAGTAGATTAGAGCTGTAAAGGGGCAATAACATACAAGCTTATTTAAACAGCTAATGTGGATGTAATACGTCCTACTGTCAAAAATCGGAAAAAAATATCCAATACTGTTAAGCTAAAACAAAATATCTGCTATTTTTTTTAATTGTTGAACTTTTAATATCAAATGCAATTTTTTGGTAAATCATACTACGAAAGAAAGTTTAACCAATAGACTCTCATTTGAAAAATCAGGCTTACTCAATCGAGGTCCTGTCTCAAATATATTCTTAGTTCTGAAGTAATATATTAAACGAGACAATATAATTTACTTTCTAGTGTTACAAATTATATCAAATCATTTGCTATAATTATCAATAACATTTTACACGTAATGTTTTGCATAATCTTTCACAAGTAAAAATCAAAACTTGTTCAGCTTTGAACGTCCCTGTTATGTATGCATATATTTGTTAAATTATAAAATTTTCTTGATTTATTGTTATGGTCGATGCATTATTCAATGTTTTAAATATAATAGTGTAAATAAAAATGAGGCCCTGGCTACTTCCTATTAGGATTTATGTCAGGAAATGTTGACTTTTGTTCATTGTAGTTTATCATCAATACACCGTAGTAGATCCAACTCTAACAATTTTATTAACGTAAAAATAGCTAAAATAAATAAATTATAATTAGCATTGCTTTATACCAATAAAACATTTTATGTAATGCTAACATACATTACATATAACTGTCTTTAACGTAGGCTCCAAATTATTTAACAACGGTGAACACATGTGCTTAAATATAAATAACTACACATCTTAACGCTGAAATCAAACAAAGCGCATATCATAAACATTAAATTAACAATGTTTTTTGTTAAATAAAGTCAGATTATTGAAAGTTTTTACAGTCTATGGAAGCCAAATTATTGTTAAAAGAGGAAGAATATTTGATTATTCGACTTTTCTTAACTTATTCTACTAAAATGCATGCTACAAGTACCTAAATTCTAGAAAGTTTCATAAGTTTACTAGAAATGAAATATGAATGGAGATCTTTGTTGAAAAATAAGTTGTTAAGCGGCATGCTTTTATAAAACATTTTGTGATACTTAAAAATATACAAAAAAATGTGGAGACTGAGGAAAGAGAGGGGTAGAGATGTTCATTAGAAAATTCAACAATAGAAGTGCCACAGGAAAACCCTTTGACAAAAACCGATGCATGCATAAGTGTTGCTTACAAGAAAATTGTCAACACTAGTACAATGTTTTAAGCTACGCAGTATTCTTTTTACAAAACTACTGAACAGTAAACAAAGAAACGACACAAATTAGGCCAAGCTCATAACAGATACATTTGTACGTTTACGCATGCAATCGAAGTTCTGCACTGCTTTCCAACCTAAGATGAAAAAGGCTGAACGTGGTTTGAGTATCAAAAAGGAGTGGTCAGATGATATTAAGACGAATGTAAGTACTCTATGCATTTAGAAGAAATCTTTGTATTTCCAGTTTGCTAGGAATATTTTATTGTATAAGTATATGTGCCAGACCGCACGTATACTGGATTAGAAATAACACAACCAACTGAACACACAATGCATATTATCTGTCGTGTAATCACATTTGATTTAGACGAAATGGTGTAAACACTGCATTTCGTGCAATTCCAGTACATACATTAGAACTGACTAAAACCGCAAATTGAGAGGAAATAATTATTCTCAAAAAAATATTTGATATTTGGTTATCCTGTGCAATACTACATAAAACTAGCTTGCTTTTGTCATATATTCCAGTAATTTTACCAGTTTATTGACAAATCAGTTCTCAAGCTTTGTAATAAAATTGTTCTTCATTTTTCGTGTATGTAAATCACACTTAAAAGAACACCGTTACTTAAGTTTTATACTATTTCGTGGCAGTATTAAAAGTAAGGTGTAAGTAAGAAGTAATTTTTGATTTAGCAAATTATTTTATTTTCGGGACGTTTTGTTTAATCAGTTTAGTAAGTCTGACTTTGGTAGCTAAAAGTTAGAAAACTACATTGGATTTTTTGTATTTTTGTTTTAGGCTCTCCAACATGAACCCGAGTACAGACGAGGAGAATTTTTACAAAGTGGACAACCTCATCCTCAGTTCCAGTCAACATATACGGCATTTGTTTAAATTGCGTTGGAAAACTGAAACCAGTGAGGACTGGATCGATGACCAAGACCACATCCAAAACTTCTTCGAAGATTTGGGTAAATCAGTGTTCGAAAAGGCACTCCCTTATCAGAAGAAAAAGTTACTCGCTACTTGCAGCACAGAAGACTGGGACATATCCTTACTTGATCATGTCATCAGATATTTTGAAACCAGGAAGAAATATTGGAAGGAAAACAAAGCTATTAGGAAACTAACAGATGTACGCAACGATCGAGCTCACCGGAATAGTAAAACGTATTCTCAAAGTGAGTATAATGAGACGGTCAAGATATTTCAAGATTGCTTGTCAATTCTGGGAATGGAGACGAGTGAAGTGGAAAGATTAATTGAAAGGGCAGGTGTGACTTCTCCACTGAAAGCCCATGAATATGTTAAGCTTTTGTTTGAAAGGGCTGACCATTTAATAAAAGATGGAAATCTGGATGCTGCTCTGGAGCGATATTCTGAAGCAATATCAACACCAAACTTACTTCCTGTAAATCTTGGCGAGACGTACGAAAAAAGAGCTGACTGCTATTTGAAATCAATGGAAAGTTTGGTTACTGATGACAAAAAGTGTAGCTTGGCCTTATCTGATGTCGATAAGGCTTTGGAATTGAACAGCGCGTCATGGACAGCAAATTATCTGGCAGCCAAATGCTACCGAATAAAAAACGATACATCAAAAGCCATTCAATATTACGAAACAGCTTTGTCGATTTCACCAGCTCAGAAACAAGTGCAGAATGATTTGGAGACTTGTAAAGTTTTGGCTGGAGTTCAACCCAAATATGTTGACTTGCGTCCTACAAAGGGCTCTAGTGACAAGCTACAAGTTTTTTCTAAGGACAAAAATAAATTGGATGATTCTGTTTGGCGAGGTCACCAGTATCGATTTGGAATAAAAGTTGATCAAGATTACACGAAGGCTGTTGCATTCTACACCAAAGCAGATAAGCAAGGAAATATAGAAGCTTCATATCATTTAGCTGAATGCTGTTATTTTGGACATGGAGTGCAGCAAGATTATAAAAAAGCATTTGAAAAGTTTAAACGAGTGGCTGAAACGGAAGTTGGGTCTACAAAGCAAGCAAAGATTTTAAGCAGAGTGGCTATTGTGGGTGACGCACAATATGCAACTGGACTTTGTTATGAAAATGGAACTGGTGTGGAAGAGGATCTTGGAAAGGCAGCGTTTTGGTATCAAAAAGCTATGGGAAATGGGGTTGGAAGGGCTGCAAATAATTTGGGAATTCTTTATTCAAACGGATTTGGAGTAGAAAAGGATACAAAAACTGGAGAGGAATACTGGAAGAAAGGAGTGAATTTGGAAGATGAGAACTCAGCTGAATGTCTTGTGGGATATTACTGTGAACAGTTGGAACCAGAAATGGCTTGTCGAATGTTTGAAGTTGGAAGGGTGTTAAAAAATCAAAGGCTTGTAATGCTTCCAGATGAGGAATTTAATAGAAAGATTGACTTGGTCAAAGCTGAAAAGGCCAAACTGACAAAAAAGGTGGCTGAATATGAAAAACGGCACAAGCTCAAGTCATCAGGCTTGTTATTTAAACAAAGAGTTGATCGTGTTGAAACTCACTCAAATCCTAAATCTGAATGCAATAAACAGCCAGTAGAAAATGGAGCAGCCAAGCCGTGTGAAAATTGGGAGGATAACTATCAGCCTTTAACTGCAAAAATGATTACTGAGTTGAATCAAAAGGGAAAGGATGGCTCAGAGGAAGCTATTCGAATTCTGCAGTTAACTGTGAACAACAA